>JANRGW010010963.1:1783-21873 GCA_024733675.1 Psilopsiagon aymara | reverse complement strand
ATGTGGTTTAGTGGGAGGTGTCCCTGCCCATGGCAGGGGGGTTGGAACTAGATGATCTTAAGGTCCTTTCCAACCCTCACTATTCTATGATTCTATGATTTCACCATGAACATAGGTGGAAACAACATATAACATAGGCTTAAAGGATAAACTTGACAGCATTAATCAAAATGTCTGCCTAGTACACATAAAAAAATTATGTCTACTAGACATAGAGAGGTCATTGTAGTATGAAATCAATGTAAATAAGATTAAAATCAATTTAACTTCTGCTTTCTGTTTTAAAGCTATGAGATCCCCATCAGTTTCAGTTCTCAAGAAGTTAGAAATTATATTTTATATGCACTTGTGTCACGTTCAACAGAAACCTGATTGAGGCAGTCTTTCCTATGTTCACATTCTGAAGGGAAGAGATTGTTTTCCCCCTTTATAATAGGAAGGTACTAAGTACAGCATTCACACACAGTCCTTCCAAGATTTGTGCTTGAAAAACACTGAACACAGTAATACGGGGTTTGCTCAATACTCCATCATAAACACCCTATCTTGCCACACTGGAGAGGATAAAGAAACCTGGTCCTTTTGAACAACTCCAAATTTCAAACTTTTTTATTTTCATTTTCTATGCCTGTTGCATCACACATTTAGAAAATGAGATCTTTCAGGAGTCTCATATTCATGATTCATTCTAAACATTTTTTGACACGGCTGACTTAATTTTTCACATATCTTCTTTCTCTCTCTTGCATAATTCTAAAGGCAAGTGTATGTTTTAAGTAATGTTTTTTTCTCAAACTGATTTAGCTCAAGATAGACCATTAAAAATTGTTTTGAAGAAGTTTAGAATATGCACGTGTGCACAACTGTACACATACAAAGAAAAGCATGTTAATAAGCCCTGCCAAATTTTGCATTTATTTATATCTTTTTTACAGCATGGATTAAAGAAAAAGAAGAAAACCAGCCTAAAATTTTGAAGTTAGTAACCTCTGATTGTTAAATCCTCCTGGTTTTTTGGCAGCAAATCTGTCTTCTTGAGGACATGTTATTTTATAACTGTAAGAAGTAAAATTTCTTTCTGGTAAAATCCTATTGTGTACACAAAAAAAGGAAATGAGTACCATCATAAATGGCATATTTATTTGAGCAGCCATACTCTGCTCCTTCTATGGACTGGAAGACATGTTAACATTCATGCAATCCACTGAAGGAGGGATTCCTAAATCAATTCCACCATGGAAAAGACAGTGATTTTTAAAGCATTCAGAACAGTTCAGGTTTGTGTCTGGGTTTTTTTTAAGTTTTGTGGTTTTTTTAACTCCAGTGTAGTTTTCATTCAGAGGCAGTTTGTAGAAAATAAAGTCAGTGCTAAATCAAGTCTCTGAAAACAAAATATGACAGAAAACTGAAAAACACTGCTTGTGCAACTTTAAGATATCCCTTGGGTTACAACTTTTCAGGTACGTTGCTTCGGTGTGAATGCCCCAGCCACACTGCAGCAGCAAATAAACTAAAACTAAATTATACATGAGGACTCTATAAAGACAGTTCTCATAACTTATTGGTAAGTAGGTTATGAGTACAGATGATAGTTAATATTTTTCATTATAAAAAGTATTGTACAGTATTTTATAGCCTGGTTCAGATACAGTGAAACCTCATATAGAGGTGCCCTGGCTGTTTGGCATGAAGAATATTTATAACTGGGATACAAGGTCAGTTCAGATCTGACAGGATACTCATTAATTCAGGTGCAATGATGTGTAAATACATCATACCTTTTCCAGGGCTAGCACTAACCAAGAAAGAGTACATCTGCTTTTTGTACATCAGTCAGAATCTGTGACAATTATAAACTGGCTTCATAAAGAGACCTACTGGGTGTCTCCATAACCTGTTCTCAAAGAGGAGTACTTCCTGCTCTTGGGAACACTGTTTCCTCAGGAAGCAATGTGGGTCCGGCTTAGACCATTAGCTCTGAGTACTGTGGATAACAGCTAATTCAGTTTCTAGAAGAGTTTCATAGATTAAGCATAAACACACAGATGCAGACTGCACCAGCACTGCATCTTAGCAAATACAAGCTCTTAGGCTGCAGTACAAAGATAGTGACTGGCTCTGTAGGAAAGAGCTGGCAAGTGTTACAGACAGAACAAACTACAGCTGAATTCAAACTGACTTTTGCAGAATCTCTCTCTCTCTTTTCTGTCCCCCAGTCAGAAGGGCTCCATAATAAAGAAATTATGTGAAATACCTAGGCAATCGGTCTCTCTGGAACATGGAATTAGGAAGAAATACTGTTGAAAAGTCCCAAAAGCTTGGCCTGTACTGAATTAGCTTCACGCCATTTGAAAGTATGCATATAAATACGAAAATAATACTATTTAAGTACTTCGACTATTTACAGGTTATGTGAAGTCCAACCATGTTTCAGCTGAAAATAAAAAACTAGGAGTTTTCTGTGCCACTAGTAGGTTTCCACTAGGAACATTTTAATCTATTTCATTTTCTACATACACTTAAGGCTCTATAGTTTTTGTCCAATTGTCTCTATTCACCAATGCCCTAGGTTCAGCGTATGTGTGGCTGCTTTTATTAACCACATGAATGTGTAATAGTCTTAGAATTAAATTTTAGATGCTTAAATACCTATCCATTAACTGATGCCCCAGCCAGGTGAAATCGCAGAAGGAACATGACGAGGAAAATGTGCTCTTCATGCTCTAGTATGTCAGTATACAACCAGTGATAAAAAAAGGCCTCCACCAAGGATATGACTTTAAGTGCACACAATCCTCAGCTCTGACACACTGGTTTCCGATACTGTTCTTGTTTGATGATTGAGACAGTCCAAGATGGCTCTGAGGAGGCTACAGATCCAGCATTGTACAGACTTAAATGCTTCTGGAAATGGTGCTGAAACAGAATCTTTCCCCACAGTTACTCAATCTTCTGAGATGTAGAAGATGATTATGCATTTTATTTTATCTTTAAAAAAAAAATTACGCTGGTTCTTCTCCACAGTAGAGCCCATTCTTAACCCTTTTTCTTGAGGGTTTTGCTCGAGACTTCTTAAAAATCTGATTATCAGCTCCTTGTTACCTACTGCCTTGGTCATTTTCTGCACTATGATTAGGCAATTATTTTAAAGAACAATGTGTTTTTAAACAATACTTGCTTTTTGTCCCATCATAACTTGCTGTTGTATATGCTTTTGCTTCTTTTAGTCATTCTTCTCAAACAATGCACTATTCTTTAATACTGGTTTAAACAGACACATCTTTGCTATAAAACAAAAGCTAGAACTGCTAACTAGCCATGGGCATCTGGTACATGAAGTCTTAAGGACTGGACTGGCCCAGCCCAAGCCTACATCTTTACTTTAACACAACTGTATTTTGTAAAGTCATGTAAGTTCAGAAAACATGCAAACACCTTTTCTCAGCTAATGCACAATCTTAACCTGCAAAGTCGCACATAAATCTAAAAATGTAAGTATCATACCTTCTCAGTTCATGATCTTCCACCTGTAGTGAATTCATCCTGAGACAACTCTCAATCACCAGCAAGCAAAACTATCAAGTTTTACAACAGACATACATAATGACCATGATCCATTTTTTTGTTTTAAGGTAAAAATAGAGGGAAAACATCAGAAATGTGACTACTGCATGCAAAATTATGGTGTTTAAATTGTTACAGTTACACAGACATAAAATAATGAAGATATCATAACATTCAGTGTGCGTTGATACAGAAAATACCTCAGAGCCCCTGAATTATTACTCTTAACTTCATATAGCAAATGATATTGCTACTAACATTTCTAGTCAAAGCAGTAAATTACTATATAAATGAAATAGTAAGAATTTATAGATTCATATAATAGGTAGGCAGGTCAATTAATTTGTGGCACATCTCCCCCAGTTTATTGCTGTGTAATTGTACTCGGTTTTGCTAGTGTTTTCTAGTTATGTTCAGCTATAAGTAGGTAAAGCCCTTGTGGAAACACAAATGGCTGGTATTTACAATATATGGAATCCTTTCAGGCGTGGAATCTCTGCTACTTAGGGATCTTTGCTACTCCTTGGTAAACAGAACAGGCCAAAGGATATGAGATTATTGTTTATACTTTTTGTAGCATCTGATCCAGCTCCATTCTTTCTGACTGTAATTTGCTTTTGTGTCACAACACTGCTTTTGGGGTATTTGGTTTTAATTTTCTCTAAATGTTGTTTACTGCTATTGTGCCAACACTGAATCACTGCTTCTATCAAAATTACAATGAAGTAGACAATAAATAACTTCCAAATAGCATGTATTTTTGTTCAAGCCATGACTGAATTCAATGAACTGTACGGAAATTTTATATTCCTTGGGCAAAATGAGTCACCTCAGCATTCTTCTCTTTGTATAGATGTAGAGTCCCATCTTGCTCACATTAATTGCTTCTCTCATAGAGACCCCTGACCTTTAGCTGTAAGTATGACCAAGTACCAAGAATTTGAACCTCAAATGAGACAGTCTCATTCAACATTCAATCAGACAACAAAGCATCATCTTAGCTTACAGCATTCCCTACAATAGAAAGAAAGATGGCACTTTAAAAAAATGCTCAGCTCCAGTCTGTAATTATCTCAAGAGTAAGCTGCAGTAACATTCTTTGCACTGGAGCAGACTTCTACCAGTGCAAACTACTTCTGCAAAAGTACATCTCCAAATTCCACTATCCCCGTAAGCCAGAAACCAACCTAAAAATTCTCTCTGGAGAATGAAATAAATAATAATGCTTCAGTGTGGTTGCTTAGCTTAAAAAGTTCTATTTCAACATACCTGCTTGTATTATCTGTTAACCAAATGGGAAGGCAACAGAATAAACACTTCATATGTCCAAATCTCCAAAGTTTGGAAAGGCTTGGCTACATAATTACTTTTCCTAAATTATATTGATCCTAGAGTCAGTATAGTAAAGAAATTATATTTGGGAATATTCTTTTAAATCAGTTAATCAACTTTATCATGACTGATGATATGATAAAAAATAGATTTAAAACAAGCCAGTAGTGTAACTTTCATCATCACCATCATCAACACCAGTCTGTTCCCACCTGTTAAGTCCTGTGAGTTTAAGTGGTTATCCTAATTGCTTTCACTATGCAGAATAAATAGTAAATCATGTGTGTAACCACCAGAGGAGCTGATGACTGCAACACTGTCATAGTATATGAGAAATTATTCATGGGTTTTGTATCAGAAAAAAAATCTGGACTTCATTTGCAGTAGAAGTTAAGTCCAACCTCAGGGTTAAAGTTTTGCCAGGAAGCACTGATTGACATGGCATGTAGACATGTAGTTGTAAAGTCTCTCACTAAATCAGCTGTGCCCTGACATTAGGCAAACTGTCACGACTCCTGAAAGCAGAGGTCTTTCAAACTGTATTGCAATAACAAAAGCGTTGAAGCTCCCTCAAGTGCTCCCTCAAAAACCACAGAGGATTACAAAGTTAATTGCTCTGGTTATTTGACAGCATTAGTGGAAGGCTATGTACAAACTATTGGTTTCTACTGTATATATTCATGTTGGGTGGAAGATTCCACAAATTACTGAATCTTTACAAAAAACCCCAGATACACTCTGATAAAATTTTGCCAGACAAAAAGAGAATCATTTTATCTTCCCAATTACTGGCCTCCTATAGAGTCAGCCACACGGGACCAGAAAAGCTTCCGAATTATAACATATATATAAATGTAATACATAAAATTGCATTTTATCATTGTATGAAATATCCTGTGAAAGGAAAGAAAAAGTAAACCATGGACAGCACCAAAAAATATTTACTTCCCTTGCTGGATTTCCCCTCTTCTCTGATACAGGCTGACCCATGCCAGCAGCCAAGCACCCACATAGCAAATTGCTCAATTGCCCCTCCCCAGCAGGACTCAGGGCAGAATGTGAAAATCAAAATCAACAAAGCGATGTATTAAGATAAAGACAGTTTAATAGGCAAAGAAAAGGTAAAAAGAAAACCCAAACCTAATGATACCTAGGTGGTCACTCACTACCTCCCACAGACACAGCATTGCTCAGTAAGTCCCTAAGCAGTGGCCACGTTGGAAGACATCCCTCACCCTCCACCTTTCTTCACCTACCCTCAGTTTTGATTGCTGAGTATGGTATGGGATATCATTTGGTCAGTTGAGTGCAGCTGTTTTGGCCGTGTCCTGTCCCAAATTCTTGTCCACCACTAGCTTACATGCTGGGGACAGGGGCAGAATGTGGAACAGAGAAAGCCTCAAAGTTTCGCAAGCAGTGTGCTGGAATAGACAGCTTGTAAGTGTGCTACCAATACTGCTTAAGCCAAAATCAAAGAAGCAGCACTATACTGGCTGCCATGAAGAAACTTAATTTCATCTGAGCCAGGTCCAGTACAATTGCTCAGACATAATTTAAAGCCTATGCAGTACTGATGTTTTTTTTACCTACTTAAGATGGGACTTCTCCTTAAAAAACAGTTCATAGCCCAATAATGATTTTCTAAAAGCTGCTTCCTGCAGATTATGCTCTGTTCACACTTGGATGTTGATACTGTGCCATCAAAACGTCAAAGAATTAGTTAAGTTCTTCTCTTTTTTCTAATATGTAGGCAGTGCCAGTAAGAAACACATCACCACTACAGCGATTACTAAAAATCTCATTGAAATGAAGCAAAATCAGACACCTTTTTAACCGGTATGAAATATGAGAGCTTTGCACTTTGACAACTCTGTTAACTGTAACAGATGTATGGGCCATTTTGCAACATGGAAGGAGAGCCAGTGTAACACTGCTCTAAAATAAGGCCAGTGTCCCACACCAGTGCTACCACTGATTTATTACTGGGAAGAAGGAAGCTTTCTTTATGTCCCATTAGGAAGTAACCATGCTCATCATGGGACCACACAGTGTCACGCAGCACAGTCACAGCTAAAGGAGACCTGAGTGCTCAGGCTGCAGCTGAGGCTGCTCATGCTACTCATCAGCCCTATATGACCCATAGCTGCGGCATTTCATCCCTGGACAGTCCAAGGCAAAGCGCAGCTGATACCTTTTGGGTCTGAGTGGTTGTGGGCAGCAGGAATTAATTCCCTGTACACAGAGTGCTGAGGAGTACTTGAAGAGGGACTTTCCTTCAGTTTGTTGTCTGGCCACACTGGAGTTTCCATCACACGTGGAGCTGCTACAAGAAGTATTTTTGATTAAAATATGGAGTTTGGGGGATGACTTGTAACAGGAAGGGAGATACTGTGCAATGGTAGGCCCCTGTGTTGCTCCAAAAGGAAACCCTCCAAGACTTATTTTCTTACCAAAGTACACCAAAAGACAACTTAAAAATGTTCACCAAAAGCGTACATACTCCTTTTCCTGTAGGGAGAAGCCCACACTTGATACAACTCTGACCCTCCGTCCCAGGCGTGGTGCTGAGCAATACTTTGCCCATCTTACAGAGCCAGCCGCTGCCACAGGGACCCACATTATCGGGTCCCAGCGACAGCCACCGCAGGCGGCACCGCGGAAACCCGCATCGCAGGGTCCCGACTCCCCCCCCCCATGCCGCAGGGTCCGGAGGTAGCTGTCCCTTGCCCCTGGGGAAAGCCACGCCGGAGGGGCATGGAGGGTGCATCGGTACGTGCTGTGCTGTGCCGGCGGGGCCGGCGCTCTCCCGCCGGGGCTGCCGCCCGAAAGAAGTGGCCGGGGGCACGCCGGCTGCGCCCGCTGAGGAGGAGGGAGAGTGCGCCGACACCCCGTTGAGGAAGTGGCAGCGGCTGCGAGAGAAAACGAGGAAGCGACGGCACCGGCGGCGCTAAGCGCGGGTCCAGCCCTGCTCCCGGCTGTACCCCGACCCGGCGCGGCGCGGCGCGGCCCGACGAAGCTGCCGGCCCGAGGGCTGCCTCCCTGCCGGCTCTCTCCCAGCGGCAGAAGACACCGGGCGCGAGCGGCCGCGCGGCGCGGGGCGACCGGAAGGGAGCGGTGAGTAACGGCCCTGGGCACGGACACGGAGAGCGGGACGGGGGCCCGCGGGGTCGAAGAGTGCTGGAGCCCGGCAGAAAAGAGAGGCGGGCGGGCGCGCTCAGCAGCGAGCGGAGGGGCACGAGGCGGTGGGAGCGGGAGCGGGAGCGGGAGGAGGCGCGGCGGCACGCACCTCAAGGGAGGGGTGGGGGGGGAACGGCTGGAGCTGCGCCCGGGGGGAAGAGAGCGGGAAAGCTTCCTGTTGCAGCGTGTCTGAAGGCGCGTACTGGTAGCAAAAAGACGCTAGTAAGGCTGGCGCTTGAGGAGAGCAAATCTACAACTGGAGTACAGAAAAGTAGATTTCGTTAAGTCTCGATTCGCCGTTGTTTTCAACAAAGCAAGTGTACACAAGCGCAGGGCTTCTCTATGGACGGCGCATAACGTGTCAAAAGATTTGATGCCTGGCAAGTGGGTTTAAAAATACGTCGCTTTCTCATCAAACTTCCCTATTTTGTTTCCAAGAAAACAACTGTAGTGTATTAGTAGACATGCTGGAAGTAGCTGAATATTTCAAGCCTGATGCCAGAGCCATTGCTCTTCATTTTGTGTGTTTTGCCGGAATTAACTCGGTTTTCTTCTGTGCTGCAAAAAGTTTGTGTTGTAGTTGGCTGTATTAGTTTGAAGTGATGTTAATTTGGGCAAAGATAAGCGATACTTCTGCTAGGTGACACTGACTCCAGTAGGAGAGTGACAAGTGTAGTCCCAGTCTGGCGAAATTACATGATATATTGTTAAGTATTTCCATTTGAAAACAAAATTCTGCCTTCTAAGGAAGTTAACTGCCTTTAAAAAAAAAAAAAAAAAGAAAAAGAATAATGTTCTTTTCTGTTAGGCTTGTATCATGCGCTTTCTGTCCGCAGAAGCTTTTATCTCTTGAGCAGCCTTGGGGTGAATCTGCAGCCTAATCCACACGCACGGCCATATGGTACAGAGCTAGTATAACCGTACAAAGCTGTGTTTTCACAAGCTTGGAGACCATGAACTGTAGCAGAGCACAGCACATTGCAGGACATGGCCATTTAGAGGAACTGTGACTTTTCATCCCTCTGTTGAGCACTGAGCGATAAACAGAAAATAAGGAAGTTTGAATGTTCTTTATATTCTGGCAGTTATTCTGTGAGGGGAGAAGGATTATAGTCTGGTGAAGACAAAATAATTTGAAATAAGAGGTTTGGAATCAAAATGCTCAAAATTAGCTGAAAGATTAAAGTGAATGACCGCCAAATCCCAAGAGAAATACAGTTGAAGTGTTCTGGTTTTGCATCTGTTAGAAAATATGAACACTTTGGCTAGGCAAAGGTGAAGTGTGCAGTTCTCCCATTTGCAGTGTTGTAATTCTGGTACGAGAGCAGAATTCATCTGAAGTCACAGGAAGGCAAAACCTGAAATTTCTGTTTAGAAGCACTGCCTTGTCACAGTCAGCACAAACCAGCAGTTTTGAAGATTGAAGGTAAAATTGTAAAAAGCTGGATTTAAGCATCTTTGAAGATACTGGTGGGGGAAAAAAAAAAAAAAAAAAACAAACCACAAAACAAAAAAAACCCACCAAAACACCCAACAAAAACCAAAAAATGTAGAGACATTTCTTCAGTCTCCCATCCTTTCTTTTGTATCTGTTATGCCAGAGGCACTGTAAGTGGGAGAAGTCACTTCTGAAATACATGTTGCATTCAGAGGTCATGATCTCACAATCATAATTAGTTTTTGCAAATCACACTTTTTTCCTTCCTAATGTTTTTCCAATATGCAGTATTTAGAAGAAAGCAGTGAGTCTTACATGGCTGTAAGAAACTGTATTTGCATCTGGAACGGCTGAATTTACCCTTCAGCCAGTGTTACCCTTCTTCCAGCTTTATAGGCTTCTGAGTCAGTGCCTCAAGATCTATACATTAGACAGGCTGTTCCAGAATCAGCTTATATAAAGCTTATAAAGTTAAAAAAAAAAAGGCTTTTAAATGGTTTTTAAGATTTAAAAATCCTTATCTTAAGAAACAGATTTGGTAAAACAAATAAAAGGACCAGGGATCAGCATAAGGTACATCAGCCATAGCCTACCCCTAATGTACTGGATAGGCTTTCTCTTACTGTTTCCCACTGTATCAATGAAATAATGAATTTAGTGAGAAAAGAAAAGGGGAAAAAAAGAAAAACCAACCAAAAACCATGAAACTTTTGAGACAACAGCCTTTAGAACATGTGTTAGTGTATTGTCTCTTAGCTAAAGCCAGTGTGACAGAGAGCAACATGTTAGTCAGTGTACTGTCTCTTAGCTAAAGCCAATGTGACAGAGAACATCTGTGGGCTAGTAAAGCTAAAATGCTAAAATGTGTAGTTCTGCTTTTAAAAATTCTACTGCTGATTTCAAAATTGGTTCTACAAATTTCAAAGGAATTGAGCTCAGTTTAAAACAATGTCATAGTATTTTTTACAGACTAGTTTTGATTTTTGTAGGCTTGAATATAAAGTTTGGGTTTTAATCTAGATTCAAAGCCTGGCATTTGAAACGTGCTACAAAGGCATCTCTTCTCAGAAAAAAAAACCCTCTTTTAAAATACATTACAGAAAAACTTAAACTGAAAAATCCTTTTTGTCGTTTTGTTTAGAGAGAGCGTGAAAAAGGAAGGTAGTAAATGTGCTAGGCAGTTGTTCATGGATGAGTTCCTGCTTGGGAAGCTTAGCCCAAATTTTATATCTCGAATCAAGAAAATAAGTGCACTTTACAGAAAAGAAAAAACACACCACCACCAACAAAAAAACCCCACCCAAAAATCAATCCAAACAAACAAAGAAAAAAACAAAACAAAACAAAACACAAAGCCCAAGAATTTGATAAGGTGAAAAATCTCCAATACCTGAAATACAGGGAATCTAAGTAAAGGAAGCAGCATTAACATAGACATCTTTGACATAATGTGTTAGATTTCAGTGCTGCATTTCAAAGAATAATATGAATTCTGCAGTATTTTGCTCAAAAAGTTGGTAAACAATCAGTATATGTAAGGAAGGATTATTTATATAAATCAGATAATAGAATTGGCTGTCTTTTTCACAACTCCATCTTGCAAATTTCTGAGAATGACGACTTATTTATAGTGAGTATCAAGGGGAAGAATGCTGCTCTCAACAGTTCCGGTCATGCACACAGCAGGACACCCCAGAATTAAGAATGCATTGAGGAAGGCTTTGAGTAGCTGTTCCATCCTCAATTATCCTGTGCAGTTGGTAAGAAATTTCATGCTGCTTCAGGTGAGCTCAACAGCTGTGTGACAGTCTTCATCCAGTGGATGTAGCAAAGATCTGGTCCACAGGTATCCTATGTACAGAAGTTCAGGGAAAAAGTTTTGTAAGGTAAGGGTGAGCTCCCTTTCTGCAGAGGATACAGAGCTGTTTTCCTGTGGAAGCAGTGGTATGTTGAGGGAGTGATGTTCTTAGTGTGAAATCCAATGGCCTCTTGACTCCTGAGAACAAGTTCTGTCAAATGGAGGCAGCTTTTTGTTATTTTGGTGTAGCAACCATCTGTAGCAACAATTACCTATGGACTATTTAGCAATGTAACCATTGATGTTGTACAGAGGATGGCACAATATGAGAAAAGAAGAATGAAAATAAGCTATTTCTTTTTCCAGCCTGGCAGTTTGTCATGCAAGAGCTAGGGAAATACTGCCTGGTGGCCCAGAACGCACTGTGGCCAGGTGCATCCTCTTTCTGCCCAGAGTGATAAACCGGCCTTGTCAAGAGTATTTCACTGGTCCAGCTGTTGCAAATTGGCTTCCTCTGTGGTACAGGAGGAGAAGGCTCCTGCCTCTGTCTTTGTAGCATTTCTGGAACATTCTCATGTTTTATGTGAGAAGTGAGGTTACAGTTAATGCAAGAGGTTGTTTGCTGCCTGAAAGTTATTCTTGCCTACTAAGAGCCTGATCCATTCTTTAGAGCAACGAGAAGTGAGCTTTACCTGTACTGTTTGTTCTGAGCATGTGGGACATTATGAGGAGAGGATGCAGACCTAGCCTTTTCTGGAGTCAGATTCATTGACGCATTAATTGGTATGAGGAGCTTTTTTGCTATGCAGTTTGCCTTTCTCATGTACACATCCTCACTAAAGCTAGTCAAGAGGAGCTGGCACCACTGCTGGAGGATGCTATATTTTGAGATAAGTTTTCCTTTGATCTGGCTCCTAATTACAAAAAAACCCAACATTACATAGATGTTAAGAAACTGATGTTTAATGTTGGGAATGTGGCTGCCTGAGCTCATATCCCATCTTTCTTTCAAAAAAATAACATAAAAATGCTTGTCCTTTCTTCCAGATCTCTGCAGGTGTAATTGCCAGCAAGAGATGAGCCATTGTCAGCTAGTGCCTCTACAGTAGAACATTAACCTTGGTATATTCTCCTACCAGGAGCTTTTCAAAGAGTAAGGTAACATGCCACAATTTTCATAGACTCTTGAAAGTGGCACTGAGAAATCTTGATCAATTTTGTAGAAACTTGCCTATTCTAGAAGTATGAAAAGCCAGTTATTTTTGTTTCCGCAGTAATTTCTATAACTTATGTAGAGCAGCATACTGCAGACTGTTTCAGATGACAGATAACCTAGGTCTAAAAGAGGAACCTGCTTTCTTTTGCCATTCTAACTCACAGTGAGGCCAGACAGTCTGTGTCAGCCTTTCTGATACAAAGAGCAGTTTTACTTTTTAGTGTATTTCTGAAAAGGGGCTAAACTTGAAGCGAAAACAGATTGGAACTTTATGTATCCTGTAACTCAGCTCAGCAGTTCCTGAAGGATTCAGGGGCAGTTTTGGGCTTCCTGTTTTCTCAGGAAAAAGGTACTTTTGTACCTGCAGCCCAACCCAAGTTTTTTTTCTGTCAGCACTGGGAAGAAACAGTTGTCCCTGCACACTTCCATTGACACTGTCGAGCACACGGCTGAAGTTTGTGAAGGTCTGTCTGTGCCCAGAGAAGTTGGTCACACCTTGTCAGAGCAGGAAAGCAGGAGATTAGAGAAGGGCCTGCCTGAAGTATCTCAAATACTTTCATCTGGGTGTTAGGTCGTCCCCAGCTGTTCCATTTTCTGTATGGTGTTTAGGGGGTACTAATCACAGTAATGTACTTTGCCCAAAAGAGAGCAGGCTTCCATGCAAACGATGCCATCTGTTTTAAGACAAAAATACTTGTTTTGATAAGAGACATCTTTAGCCTGAGGCAGTGATTGCATTTGTGACAGTGTAAGATTTCCCTGGAAAAAGGGGCAAGGGAACAACTAGTAGAGCATGGCAAGGATATGAAAGTGTGAAAGGAAGTGTTGATACTTTTGTGTTGATATTTTTGTGTTGATATTTTGTGTTGAGTTTTTTGTGTTTTTTTTTTCTTAAGCACATAGCTTTTTTTTTTTTTTTTTTCCTCCCGTTTTTCTGAAGTATATGTGAAAACCATGGGATTTCTATTGCCAGAGAAAGAATAATTCTAATCCATAAATGCCTGGCTACTTTTTTTTTTTTTTCCACAATAGCATTCTGAATCTTTTAAAAGATCAAAGCAGAAAAACCTTTTTAGAGGAGAACTGTGAAATGTCAAAATTTTAACAAAGACAGGAAAGTCCCCCAAAGAAGGTGTTGTGCAAGAGAGACGATAGATTTGTAGCATCAGAGAATGTGTTTTTTAGTGATCAGTGCCCCCACCATGACCTCACTACAGAAGCCTACACAGTAAACCCCCAAATAACATATGAACACTGTGGTGCTTTTATAAGCATTTGTTTGCCTTATAATAAGGGCAGTAATAGTGTTGCCAATTTAAGTAGTATTTCCTCAGGAAATAGTTCAATAGCTGGACTGCCTGAAGTAGTCTGATGATATCAGAAAGTCAGATGCAATTTTGAATAAACAAAGACATTTCTGTCATGTTTCAGTGGAGATAAAACATCTGTTTTAACTGTCTTCAGTACAGACAAAAATGATTCTGGAATATAAGTCCAAAGAAAATATTTATTAAATAACCTTTTAATTTTGATAATTTCAGGGGTGTTTGAGTTTTTGTTTCAGTTCTTTGCATGAATAACTCTTTGACACAAGAGGGCAGATATACGGTGTTTTCCGTAAACTTGGTAGATGAAGCACCAGCACCACCTGTTTGGCAGTTTCTTGTTCTATTAAGGCAAATATGCTGAGGATTTTATGTTTGACCAATTTGGTGGCCGTCTATGACAGGGCTGCAGAACTGATGGATAGTGGTAAAGCAGTTAATGTCCTCTAACTGGGCTTGTGCAAAGCGTTTGATACTGTCCCGCACAACATCCTTGTCTCTGAATTGAAGAGACACCAATTTGATGGATGGACCACTCGGTGGATAAAGAACTGTCTGGATGGCCACACGCAAAGAGTTGTGGTCAGTGGCTCAGTGTCCAACCGGAGATCGATAATTAGCAGTGTCCCTTAGGGATTGGTGTTGGGACTGATCTTATTCAACATCTTTGTCAGCAACATCGACAGTGGGATTGAGCGTGACCTCAGCAAGTTTGCCGATGAAAACAAGCTGTGTGGTTCGGTGGATAACCCTGGAGAGAAGCAATGCCATCCAGAGGGACCTTGACACACTTGTGAGGCGGCCAGTGACAACCTTACGACGTTCAAACAAGCCAAGTGCAAAGTCCTACACCTGTATCAGGGCAATCCCAGGCACACATAGAGGATGGGCTTAGAAGTGATTCAGACAACCTGTGGAGAAGGATTTGGGGGTGTTGGTTGATGAGAAACTGACCATGAGCCAGCTTCAGTGTGTGCTTGCAGCCCAGAAAGACAGCTGTATGAAGATAGACTGAGGAATTTTGAGCTGTTCATCCTGGAGAAGAGAAGGCTGTGTGGAGACCTCATAGCAGCCTTCCAGTGTCTGAAGGGGGCCTGCAGGGATGCTGTGACTGTAGTGATAGGGCAAGGGGCAATGGGTTCAAACTTAAACAGGGGAAGTTGCTTTTAGGTATTAGCAAGGAGTTCTTTACTGTGAGAGTGGTGAGGCAATGGAGCAGTTTGCCCAAAGTAGTGGTAAATGCTCCATCCCTGGCAGTGTCCAAGGCCAGGTTGAATGGAATCTTGGGTGACATGGCTTAGAGAGTGCTGTCCCTGCCTATGGCAGTGGGGTTGTAACTAGATGATCTTACAGTCCTTCCCAACCCTAACTATTCTAAGATTCTGTGATTCCATGGACAAGGGAAAACGTTATTTTCTCTTAAGATCAGAAAGGTGGTAGCAAGGCCATTAACTTTCAAAATCATGAGAGCACACAAAACCTGTCATAGGTTAAACAATGTTGCAGGTCACTAATGGCATTATTCAACTCAGATTGTGAACTCCTCAGCAGAAAAGTCTTCTGGGCCCAAAGCTACCACACTCCCTATTTGTTCCCAGACTGACTTTATCTAAGCTGCTGTTCTCTTAAAATATATCTCAGTGTTTAAAAACCTTAGAAGGAGCACTGTAGTTATCCCAAAAGCATTGCAAGAAATCAGAAATGTCTGAAAGAAAGAAAATACTTCTGAAACTGAACTGCTAACAAAGTAAAATACGGAACTTGGCACCTGTGTCTGATAAGAGTGCTAAGGAAAGGCTAATGCTGAAAAAGTACTGAAGAGTGAAAGTTGCTTAAAAACTAACAGATACGCTTTGTGTATCTATCCTCATTGCCCAAGAGTGTGTGTAGAACAACAGGAAAGCCTTTGGAAATGATAGAAGGCACATTTTAATGTCTGAAGTGCAGGGAAAAAACAGTACAGCATGATCCTTAGGTGGTCAGTAAAGGATCCAGAGATTAGAGATGGTCGTTTGATTGCTTGAGGAAAACTTCTCATAGAGTAGGAGAAAACACATGTAACACATGTTGAAAGAGGCCCAAACATGAATGGTGGAAAGGTTGCTGTGGACTGTAAGCTGCTTAGAGATGCAGTAGGTGGAAGCTGAGGCATACTGCCTTAGACGTCAGTACACAGCCAGGGCACTTCCTGAGGAAAAGCACTGCTGGAAGAAACCTGTTGGTGTTCTCATGTATGTCGCTTTTTCTTTTGAGACAGTACTATGGACATCTCTTTCGGATGATGAATGGGACATTGTTTGGAGATGTCACTGTCTACAAAAGTTGTAAAAATCATTAGTGTTACCAGTTGGGTTAAGTAAGATTTCAGATTTTTATTTCAATAGGTCAAAAAGTTCACCTTGTGTCCCGATCAAACTCTTAGTTTGTTCAGATGACTTGAGAAAATGGTACTCTGTTTCATTACCTTCCCTAATGACTTACTTTAAAACATTTGCTGTTCTTCCTTTATTTATGCATAATTTCCTCATAAAAATTCTTCTCCCAAGGTCTGTATAGAAATTAAGTCTTCATGTTTATGCAAGAAGGTAAAGAAGACATTTAAAGGTAATCTGATGAATCAAATTAAGACTACAATTCAGCTACCTAGACAGACTGGAAGGTGGTTTTAAAGGTGAAGAAACGAGAACACAACAATTGTTTGAATCCATTTTATTTGTTAAAGTACTATAAAAATGTAAATATCACCTTTAAATGTGAGGCAATAACAATGGGCTTACAATACCTTCATGACAGTTATGTCACAATTTGCATCAGTTCAGAGTATACCATTAAACTTATACTAAACCCTGAAAGTACCTGAATATTTACTATACTAAGTGAAGTTGCCGTCAAGTGTATCTTTATAATTCTTTGCATGCCTAATTGCTTTCACCTTTTACATAGAAATTTAGAAAATAGTCTTAAAATGAAAAATTACAGTGCTGTTCACAGATGCAGGTATCTTGATTCCAAGAATTCTAATTAAACACGAGTTTTAGGGAAAAGAAAAAATTTCAATTTGCTTGATCAAATTGTTTCAGTCAGTGTATTTTTTTCATCACTCTGCACTCTCCAGTGAGCCTTTCTTTTGTCTTTTGCATGCAAAAGGTGCTTGCTCTTTACTTCTGTACTTTCATGTATTGCTCACAGAATACTACTTTGAAAACCAAAGAAAGGGAAAAAAATGATTGTTTAAATAAAGAGTTTATTTGGAGCACTTTTTCACCACTACATGCCTTTTGATCTTTTGTCACACTTCTGTCCTTTTACTCATTAAATAGTTGGATGAGTCGAATAATCAGTCATCTGTCCTTAAGTCTTCTTCCACGTGCCTTTTTGTTCTTTGTTAGAAAGATTCATACTGTGATTTATATTCTTTAATGCTACAGTGGAGATTAGTACCTCAGTAACACTGTGCTCGCTGCTACGCAAACCATTCAATAAAGCAATTATTCTTCTTTTATCCTTGTCTAAATGTAGGAGATGAAAGAGAAGCAGGCTAAGGGTAGCAGTATGGGCAGCATAGATTGTTTCTAATGCTTTCCATGTGAGTTCTCCTGAGTTTTTCTGCTCTGTTGTACAAGAATGTTCCACTTCCCTGCATGCAGGAAATGTGTGGGATGCAAAACTCCTGTGTTATGTCTGGAGTACCCACTTTCTGTGGCACTGATGTGAGGGAAGCTGTGTACCTAATTTTCTTCTGTATTTGCATAGGAAATATGAAAATGCATCTTTTTTTTTTTTTTCTTTCATGTGGGGTAACCCATTATGTTTGCTTGTATTTGTAGTTTCCTTAAATGTCAAATATAATGGCTATGGGGAAGTGTTGCGCTTTAGACCCTATTTTACTGTTAAGCTCAAGTGCATCCCTCAGGTAACCAGCTGCACTTCCTTCAACCTTCTCAAGGGTAAAAACTTACATTTAGCCCTTTGGGTACTTAATTCCCAAAAGGAAGGCAAGAAAATCCAGCCATAGAGAACGACCATCTTAAGCTCATATACTCTTCTGAAATAGGGAGTCTTAAATAACTGCCAGTGGAATGGAGCACTTCTGTAGTGAATGCTGTATCTCAAGATAATCATAAAATAAAAGCCTTATAGTGATTATTTTTAAGACAATAGAACATTTGCCTGTCCTCTGCGTGCCTAAGTGTTTCTGTCCTCTTGGGTCCATCAGAGAGATTTCTAAAGAAGCTAGGTGGAAAGAGTCAGGAGATGGCACTTAAACTGTTTTTGTTACCATGAGATGTGAATAACTAGTTTAGGGCATAGCAGCATGAGTAGATGTACAAAGTGTTATTTTTTCTGCCACATTTTGTCCCTTCTGATAAACACATGGAACATGTTGATAGGCTTTTAAGAGCTGGAGTGTCTGTACTTAGTTTGGGGTTTTTTATCTTTTTGAAGGTATGATAAGCAGAGCCAAAGAAACCAGTCTCACACATGAACAGCCCTTTTTACTGCTCTTTCATTCAGTGTGTTGGTCAAAGTTTCTATCAGGAAAACTTCAGTCTCCTTATAGTGGGGTCTGTTGTGCCAAAAGTGAATTGTTGCCCACAATCTTAATCTCAGAATTATAAGAAGTCTTTATGATGCCCTTAGCATCCAGTGAGTATATCACCTTCTCTGTTTTCTGTACCTGATATACATTTCATTCAGGTGAACTTGGTATGCTTATACATGCTCCCCCTTTGAATAGTGGTTTGGAACATCTAGAAAGATTACAGAAATTTTACTCAGAGGCTGTTGGGCCTGTTGTTGTGCATACCTGTGAATTCTGGTTTGTGTGTATTCTGTGACTTCTTAATGAACAGGTATGAGGATTTTTCAGCATTTATATTGCTACTCATAAATGTGCTGAATTGTCAGCAGTGGAAAAATTTGGCATTGCTGATTATACAAGACCTCCAAAGAGAACTTGTGTCTGGGCAGCTCAACCTGAAGAGTATATAGTAAATACTGAGACTAAACAATATTCTGAGTAGCCTGATGTGAAACACAACAAAGTTGAAGTGAATTTTAACTTCAGTACCCAGTACATCAGAAACTTTTGTAGCCAAGGAATGCAAATTTCCCCTCCCACCCCACTCCAAATTTACTATACTATCTTTAAATCTCATTGCAAGTTCTTTATCCTCTATAGACATGAAGGTCCTAACATTTTTGTAAGTCTGAAACTAAAGGCATGGAGAAAAGGAACTTCTATGAATCACTTAGCTGGAAACAAAGTTCCACAGATAGAGTGTTGTGGCAAATTCTGTTTGAATTTTGTTCACTGCAACATTACTGAGCTTTTTTGAACAGATATTGTAGTGTAGTACAGTTTTTGGCATGAGAAGTGTCGAAGCCCTTGAGAGGTGGCACATACCCCAGCTGATACCCACTTTGCTCACAGATGTGGTGGTGGCCTCTTGTTGGTTGTAGAGAGCTCAGGGTTGTTGCCCCTGCACCTCGGGGCTTGCCTTGGCCTCCCAGTGGAGCGCTCCCTGCCCCGGCTGGGAGCGGAGGGCCCGGGCACTGCCTCCTCTGGCTCCTGCTGGGGCTGTTCTTGCTGCAGTAGTGATGGCGCTGGGAGCAGAGGGGTGGCTGGGGAGCTCATCCCCAGTGGATCTTGATGGGCTGCTGGAGGTCCCTGGGCCAGGGCCAGGAGACCTTGCCGCTGGCGTGGCAGATGGCTGGCCTCCCTGCCACACCACTGCACAGCAACGTGGATAAGCTGTTGCACAAATGTCACTGTGCGGGTGTGAAGATAGACTGCAAGCATCTGGACCAGCAGCTCTTCATTCATACCGTAGTTGGTCAGGAGGACCATGATGGTGTTCTCCACTATGGCCGCCTGCAGCCACCTGTTTCGAAAGATCCGCTGCAGCCTACGTTCAGCCCAGGACAGCACAGTCTCAAGGAGGGTCGGGTGGTTCTGGAAAAGGTTTACCCATTCCTCAGGCTGGAGGCGACCCACAGGATTCCTGGGCACCCCTTCAGCAGCCAATGGATGGGAAGCTCCAGGGTGATGGAATTCATGGGAGGCTGGGAGTCTGGGCATTTCCGCCTGGTGAATGATGACTGATGGTGTCAGAGGTGATGTGATGACATGCTCCCTGTAGTCATCGTCTGCCTCCACTGTGTGCAGGATGGACTGGATCCTCCTCTTGCAGAGGGGGCATTCAGGCTTGGTCTCAGCCCACCGCAGGATGCACTGGT
>JANRGW010010962.1:0-11584 GCA_024733675.1 Psilopsiagon aymara | reverse complement strand
ACTTGTTCCAACAGTTCCATGTCCTTTTTATGTTGAGGACACCAGAACTGCACTCAATACTCCAAGTGAGGTCTCACCAGAGCAGAGTAGAGGGGCAGGATCACCTCCCTCGACCTGCTGGTTACTCTCCTTTAGATGCTGCCCAGGATGCGGTTGGCTTTCTGGGCTGCAAGAGCACACTGCAGGCTCATGTCCATTTTTCCATCGACCAACACCCCCAAGTTCTTCTCCACAGGGCTGCTCTCAATCTCCTCTCTGCCCACCTGCTCCCAGAAACTTTCTTCTCTTTAGTATGGATCAAGTCAGGTTCCCAAAATCAAAGTACCTCCAAAATTACCTGTGCATTAGGGAAAAGAAAGGGTCGGGTTTGAATAGCAAACAGCAAGTCCTCTATAAAAGTCACAGAGAGAAAAAAAAAAAATGCCTTTTTTTCCTGACTACTCTCATGTGTTTCATGTGAAGAATTAATATTCTGCTCATCCTTTAACTCTGATTTTCCTGGTTTTAAGACTAATAAAAATCCAGTAAAGGTATCTGAAAGCTCTCCATTTTTCCTTAAATGAGCGTTTTGAAAGGGGCTTATCCTGTATCTAGCAAATTCTAATCCGTGTGAGCTAAACTTTGGAAGCAAGTGAGGAATGTAGGTAGAAAGCTTTTCTCTTTCAAAGTCGAAGGGTAATAGCACGTCCTTTCTATTCCAAACTCAGAGTGAAGACAAGTTCCTCTTGATGAAAGCGCCACAGTTAATCCATCTCAGGATTGGTGTCTCCATGTAGCACCCTGGGGAACTAGAATAAAAAGAAGTGGGTTTTGCCTGGTGAGCTGTAGAGTTACAGTGCAGGAAAATCCTTGTTGTACAGTACACTATATTGTTTCACTAATGTATTTTTTCTGTGCTCTGAAAGAAGTGCTTATATGCAGGGAAATTGGCTTTGAAACAGCGGATGAAATTGTAATGGTGTCAGTGATCTGCCTTGCAGCAGAACAAGCGATCAGCTGATGGATCATGTTAAACCACAGAATACTGGATCCCACAATCATTTCTCATGGCAGCAAACCCACAAAGCATCAGGAGCTGTTCTGTTAACATCTGCGAGCCTGCTCCCAGAAAGGAAGATATTTCCAACACATTTATTAAGGAGTCAGGCTCCATTCTTGCTGATTAGTTGTGATCATTTTTCCAAGAGAGTGAGCTTTTCCTTTCCTCCAAACCTAACTTTAATTACATTGCAAAATGTTCCCAAACCCCATGTAATTCAGTTCATTGCATTTTTTAAAATGTTCAGGCTGAAAAAAGGCTTCTTTGGTGGAAGTTATATGATAGTGATTTTTTCCTCCCTTTTTGCTTCAAGAAAGCTTCAAACAAGCTGCTTTTGAGGGCAAGACCTGGTTTATTTCCACAGTTCTGATCAGGAAAATTATTTATTTATCATAGAATCATAGATGGGTTAGGGTTGGAAAGAACCTTTAAAGATCACCTAGATCATCATTCCATAGGCAGGGATAGCCACAGTGCTGCCAAAAGTCCTTACCAGACTCACAGGAGCAGGGTGCAAGCAGCTTGCACTGATACACACAAAACAGGAGAGTTCCCATTTTGCTGATTTTGTCACTTCATTGCTAAATGTTATAATTCCTCTCAACTTCAAATGAAAGCTGACATTCTGTTGTGAGCTTTTGTTGATTGTTGTTTGTTATTACAGAGCTGCTCAGATGTAGAGTGAGAGAGCACTACAGTTTTAAAAGACATAATTGCCACAAGGTATTTGTGTGGTCAGAGGATAAACAATAGCCAGGCTGTTTCCTCCAACTTCAGAAAAACATTTTCTTTGAATCCCCTCTTTTCCTTTCTGAAGACTGACCATTGTAACTAAACCCAGACCCTATAGAGAAAGCTCATCACTGGGAAATGAAAGATTTTCATGATGCAGATCCTGGGGACAAACGGGAGAGTGCTTCCTCAGTGTTCACTATTAATCATTTTAATCTGGCCTCGCAGCTGGTGTGACAGGGTTTCCAGTCAGCTGATGCTGTGCATAATCTGACTCCATGCTTCGCTTAAACTGACAATAAAAACTGATTCCTTCCAAAGCACCTATGGAACATGAATTCCTAAATTAATGATCAACCAACTTTAACCAAACATCCTTAAATTCATTTCCATTTTAAAAAGTGTTTGTCAGAGCATCAGTACAGTATAAGCAAGCCCATGCTTCTGCATGCTGAAGGCTTACAGAAAAGCAGTTATTTGCTTTACCACTTGATGCTTCAAGGAAGCATTAAACTCTTGCCAACCTTTTCTACCTTTCCTTCCCTCTAAGAATCCTGTTTGCCCAGTGCAGATTCTCTATCAGATTGTTAGACTAGCATTCATTCTGATGGCAGGGAAATTTAAGGGGCTTAATTTGCTCTTCAAAATGGGGAATTTCCTCATGTTTTGGGACTGTCCTAGTAAACTTGGCTCTGTCTCAGAAAAAATAATGTTCTCTATTTTGCAAAGCTCATGACATTCACCATTCAAAAGAACAGTCTGCTTGAAAGCTGATGAAATCAGCTACTTTAACATTTCACTACTATAATACAGCTGTTAAAGCAGTTCCTTTCCTTTCTGTTCAAAACTTTATCATCTGGAGCAGAAATTTGTCTGGAAAAAAATTAGTTACAACTCCATTTATAGATGCCAATGAGCTGCTGTAATATTTGATACATTTATTGTAATCACATATCTAATTGTTCTTACTCTCCCAAAAGTAATATAAGTAAAATTTGCTGGTTTAGTAATAGTGGCCTCTTCATCTTCTTATGATGGTTATTCCAGACTAATTCTCAGCTGGTATATTTAAATATATTAGGGTGAGTAGTATTTTAAGATCAAGCTCCTTGTGCTTCTAATCTGTGTATCTCAAAGTGCTGGAAAATTGATCAGTGGTTTTGCTGAAGAAATATTCCAGCCTTTTCCTGATTTCCTGATTCCTACTCAGCTGATCATCCCCCTTTGCTATACATCTGACTGAGCTAGGCAAGTAATTCACACTTATATTAGGTGAATAATTTAATTAATTATTTATATATTGTTGGTAAAAAATCTGAAGGTAGAGAATCATTCAGGTTCTATTCTTTGCCTAACATTTAACATTCCTCAAAATAGGAAAATACAGCTATCAGACCTTTTGAAGTCAAGCCTTTATACTCCTAGCCTCAAGTCTACTAATTTTCTTCTTTTCTGCAATGAGAATAAAAACCTGGCTTGAAGTGACTTCTATATTCAGCTGTGTGTTATGAAAGCATGGTCATATTTCATTTTTGTCAATAATTTCTGGTTAAAATGCAACTATTTGGTAATTAGCACACCTGTGTTTTTATATGGTCTCAGACTAATGCATGAAATGTCAAGGAGGTAAAGGCAAAGGCTGAGGATGTTTGGGGTCCTCCTGTTAAAGCAGTGCCAGGATAAGTTCTGTATCTTTTAGAAGAGGAGGTTGCTATTCCTTTCAGAGCAGCTGTGTGATTTAGTTGGGGTTTTTTTTCCATCACAACTCTGCATGCATTAGTCTCCTACAGGGCAAATTGCTTTATTTAACATGCCACAGAAAGCTACTGCTGTTGCATCAGGGAGATGGAATGCTTCTCTTAAATTGTAATGCCAATAATTGCCTTTGGACTTCCACACAAAGAAAGTTTTGGTTCTTCAAACTGTCTGGAAGGGTTTGTCTATAATTGCTGTAATGTACAATCACTCCTAGAATGAAAAGGAAAATGGCATATATTTAGAAAGTTCAGTAAGACCAGTGCAAACAAGCAAGGCTATTATCCAAGGCTGTGAATGAACCCCATGTTCTGAGGCTGAGCCTCAGAAATTGTTTTATTGCACATGGTGAGCAGACACACTTAATATAAAAGTATAATGACAGCAGTTGGAGTAACCACAAGAGCACCCTCTGAAGCATCCATGTTTGGTTAAACGTATTTGTCTGACTTCATACCATGCAACTGGGCTGACAGATTACTTATGTCTGGATTCTTCCCCTCCATGCTGATTCACAGCAGAATAGATACATCCTTTTTACAAGTGGAAAAGTTCACTGTCTTTGACCTTTAGGGCAATTAAAAGGCAAAACAGAATGCATTTTTTAGGCCTCGCAACTGTTAATACTCTAGACACACTTTCAGGAAGACACTTTGGCCAAGTCTTTTAACATTTATTACACTGCCTCATGAGTTTGACTCACTTGCCAACCAGTTGTGGTCCTGCCATTGACCTGCAAACCTGAAAACTTGCAGGTCCTCAACTGCCTGCATTGTTAGAATAAGAAAAGCAGAGAAAGAAGTTGCTGGTGTGGATGTATGATAATTGTGACATAAGATGCTCACTAAACAGGATTTTATGTCATTTTCTCTGAGCAGTGGGAAGTTGGGTTACTGGTCAGCTGCCATGTGGGTAGCTCTCGGAAGGCTCAGCCTATAGGAGTTAAAGCTGGGGAGGATGGAGACTTCCCTCCTGATATTGTATAGTTGCAAGAATAAATGGAAACTCCAAAATGAAGAAGAAACAATTCACCCTTTTTTACTAAAAAGTTTCATTGAGCATGAAAAGCGTTATTAAAACTCTGCGAAATAATCCTTTGGGCAGAAAATAAAATCATCAGATGGTTGCATGTGACTTCTACTGTTCTCTTGTCTTTTACCCACACACAAACCAATTAATTTGTTTTCATCCTTTTCATTGCTAAGAAAAAAATATGACTATGTTGTCATAAATGACAAGCTGTCTTCAAATATGGAGGATCTGAGTAAAGGATAGGAGTTCCAGGACAGAGATTTATCATGTCTTTGCATGAAAAAATTGTTCATAGTAAATTGTCCATCTAAAGAAAATTTTTGTTACCATTTTTAAACTGTGTCAATGTATTTGTGACAGCATGAGGATACTTTTACAAGGACTCTTGTAAAAACAAAATGTGTGTGTAACTCAGACTAAATAATAAATAATTCTCCTGATAACTAAATTTTAATTTCTGTATATTTTATGGTTTCATTATATCAAAGTACTAAAGGCAAAATACAGTCCTTAGGGATATCTAGCTATAAATCCCTCTACATTGCACTTGTGTCTATAAAACAGTATCTTTCACTGATATTTCTGCAGGTGTGTGATAGGGATTTCTGTAGTAAAAAATATTCTCAGTTATATCACAGTATACACAGTATATTACAGCATACGGTACAGTATAAATACACAGTGTAGCTGTATCTTCATTTGGATTATTGAGGTAATGACAATAATCTCTGTAGAAGAAATTCAGTCCTCAGTTTACAGAGGCACTGCCCAGTATTTCACACAGGTATATTGCAACTTGAAATACTCATGGAAAATCTGTAGCTGACATCTATCTATATGCATTCTTTAAACCATGGCAAAGGCAGATCAGAAACTGCAAGTAATTTTTCTCCTTTTGCTTCTTTATTCGCTAGGATTAAGCTTGCCCCACTGCACAACTGAGAGTTCAGCCCTCCCTGCTTCCCACTCTGCAGCTCCTCTTCCCAGTCTCTGCCATCGCCTGGACCTGTTCCATGCAGCGGCATCTCAGCATTCTCATCCTCCACCACCAGAGGAGCCCTTCGACTTCTGCCCATGTTTATTGCTGACAAGTTAGAGTGTATTGACAACTGATAAGGCACATTGCGGCTTTTGTAAGTTATACTGTAGGTAGCCCTGCTTGCAGTTTTGTCATTCTAAAAGTCCATAGGTTCAGGGTGAGATCACAAAAGGTGACTTTGAAGACGTTTTCTGTTTCAGCATCTGAAATCAGTGACTGATCTCTGACAGAGGATCTGTCTTAACAGTGTGTGTTTGGGGTTTTGCATAATATGACAGCACTGAAATCCAAACATGCTTTGTTCCTGAGCTATTTGAATGGAGAAGGATGCACACAGAAAGATATACTTGGGAGGAAATATCTAGGGTGTTGTGAAAATAAATCATGATTTGCCTGCAAAAATTCAGAGGTGGAGGAATTTAATATAATTTAAAATTTCTCCTGGAATGAAAAAAAAATAAAATGGGCAATTTGTTCAAACATAAAGTTAAATTAAATATTTACTTTCTTTTACGTTGAAAAAGTGATAAGTACTAAAATAAAAAGTAGTTTTGAAAAAAATCTGACATTTTATGAATTAGAAAAGAGTTTGACTGAAAAAATTGAAGCAAATTTGGTAGCATTTGATTTTGGATGATCCAAGTGTACATTTTCCAGACAGTATCTAGATCTACTCAGAGGGCTATTACCATATATGCAGTTCTTTCCACCTCAATTTCCTTATAGAAAAATAAATCTGTGCAATCTACATTTCCATTTTTCTCTTCCCCCATTAAAGCAAACCTACAGCACATCCATATTCATTTCCTCATATTTTCTTTCCAAAGTTCTACTCAGCCCATCCTAATCCTGTGCATCCTCCCTTCATTCCCTCAAACTCTGCACCCCAATTTTCTTCAAACCTTCTTCATGCCTCCTTCTATCCATTCTGCTTCTGTGTTCAAACAGGACATTTTGGAGCGCAGTACAAAGAACAGCAACGTGGGCTTGGAAAACTTGGAATAACTTACACACACAAGCTGCTGCAGAAGGGCCATATTTCCATTTGGTTTAAAATAGGATAATTCTGCTGACAACAGTAAAATAAGCACTGATTTAGAAGTTTTCCTATGACAATTTAAACTGCCTCACATTTGAGGTGTGGACTGCATGTGTGAGTGAGTGAGGAAAACTGAAATCTGGAGCAATGCAAATTGTTGGTCTTTTTTCTTTGAAGCAGGACAGCCTAACATTGCCGTGGATCATTGGCTTTAAATTCTATCTGAATAAGCCCCCAATCACTTTCCTGCGCAAAAATCCTACCCATCAAAAAGAACTGTATTTCCCACGGAGGGATACTATATCAAAGCAGAGCAGAAAGTTCCAGGCCTCATATCTAGCTTTAGTCCACCCTTAAAGCTATGTTGGGGCATTCTGACTTATGGCGCTGTGACTGACACCCACATGAAATCAGACTTTGGACATAGTTATATCCATCTGTTATTTTTGCTAAAACTCTGTATCCCACATTAATTGCAATTGCCTATAGCTGGTATTGCTGTATCCAGTGGAGGGAAGAGTGTTTTGCTCCGGACTTGGTAGCCAAAGTGAGTCACACTATAAATTAAAACCACTTTGCTAGAGATGACAGTGATGTATGAAATAATTTCTTCAACTTATGTGCTCCAAAAATACACATTTTCACTCCTGTTTGCCTCTTTGCTAAAAATCCTTCAGCCCCTTTACTTCTTCCATAGGATTATACTAGGAAACGTTAAGCAGTTTGTGAGACTGCACCCATGTTTGAAAACTTTCCTTCCGTCAGCATCCCCCCCACTCAACTCACACAGATCAAAGCTGCTGAAGGAGGAGCAGTGGTAGTTCCACTGCTTGGTTAGGCACTCTGATCTGCTCAGATCTAGATGTGGAGCAAAGGAATCTAAAAAAAATATCCCAAAGAGTGGTTCTCAGGCAGCTCTTTTGTGTGGGGATCATATACTTGACACCATGCCTTATGTGGAATGCACATCAAATCACCTGGAGACTCCACATCAATGGTAGTTATGTGCATGCATGTACCACAAAGAGAATAGACCCTTAAATCAGTTGGGTGCATGAGACAAAAAAAATAAAGAGAGGAAAAAAGTCTAAAGAGTGTAAATCTAGAGCAGTACCTCCATTCTTCCTTTTGATTCACCTCTGCTCTGCCTTCTGCCTGTTTTGTTGTTGGGTTTTTTTAATGTTTTAATGGATGGATTTAAAAACAAAATAAATAAAAAAATAAAAATTAAAAGACCTTCCCAGTGCAGCCAGTGCCTTATTTCATAAGGTTCTGTCCTTAATCTAACACATCTGTGTTATCTGATCCAAGACTGCCCATAGGATAGAGGGCCAGATTCTTAGCTGCCATGCACTCCTCTCATAGACTTCAAGGGGGTTACACTAACTGCAGCAAGTCGAGGGCTTGCTCTTGTTTGTTGTTGAACTCTTTAAGTGTTACCATATTTTCCCTTTAACTGTTACTGAAGTCCATAGCAAGGACCACTCAGATAAAAATGATTTCCTCTGTGCTGAGCTGATTTTTGCTCCAGGCTGGCATTTACTGAATTCAGGGAGGTTTTGCTGTCACAGTGAACAGGACCAAAATAAGCCTCTTGTAGGAAGCAACCAGCTTCAGTATTTAGAAAAATGATTTTTGTACCTCAGAACTGAGCCCTGGGTTAAGGTCTGTTTGCACCTCTCAATCTAGGAATGGCAGGGATGTTATAATAGAAAATGAAAATAAAAGAAGGTAAAATAATAAATAAAATAATTAGGGAACTGCCTGTTTTTATTCCAAGATGAAGTGGATAAACTCTGAGTTTGCCTTCCACTACACGAAACAAAGTGAAAGGAATTGCCTTTCCCTGATCCTGACTATTCTTTCAGTGACATAAGTGCAATGGACCTGCCCACTAAACTGAGTAAAACCTCAGTGAAGCTGAGCATGTGCTCACGGACTCCATGCCTTTCCTGATGCACTTCCACCAGCTGCTGCTATGCTATTCCTGGGTTTTTGCTTACTGCGCAGCTAGGCTGCCTAGCTGTGGTGTCTGTCCATCTTAAACAGAGGTTCCTGAGCAAAATGTAACAGGACTTTCCCCATGACACTGGAAACCAGCCTGTGCCACTGCTGAGTACATCAGTACATCAGTACCATCCTCTCCCCATTGGGACCTCCCACTTTTTCCTCCTGATCATCCCTCCCCAGACTTTGGACGACAGAAAAGGACAACCAATTTCAGATTCCATGCACCACACCCCATCTTTGTCTCCACCTTACACACTCTCCTTGGCCCCAGGGGATGGCAACCCGCATGTTTGCAGCATACCAAGATGGCTTTGTGCCTGGCTGCGACCAAGTGAGGATGTAGACACAGAGAGAGGACGTGGTCCTCTGCTGTCAGGGGACGTACACATCCAAATAAGCTGCTGGTCTCAAATGCTGGGAGAGGAAAATTAAAAGGGAGGTATGAGGCCTGCAGTTAATATATGTTCCCATAGAAGTGGATAACATGCACTGTGTGTTGTGTGGGCTTTAATCAGAACCTCTGGTATCACAACCCATATAACAATTACTCTAGACATTGCTGGCAGGTACACTAAGCACACAAGCTATATAGACACGTTAAGAGGAGGAAAAGTGATGAGTAACTCAGTGCAGGATGTTGAATAGAGCTTAATAGATTAGCTGTTGATGTTAGCCCAAATATCTACAAGAAAAAGTCCTTTCATGTATCTGCAAGCTCTGGTGTATCCCGTGACATGCATGAGGGGCAGATATGACTCCATATCCAAACATGGCTGACAATTGCTTCAGGGTTCTCTCCTTCAATGCTGGTGTCAAAGGAAAAAGGAAGGCCCACCTGTAGAGAAGTGGTGTGCCTCCTCACTTCACAAGCCCTACAGAGGACTGCAGGAAGCCCTGCAAGCCCAGCTCCTTGAGTAAACCATGAGAACACCTGAATAATTCATAAGTTCAGTTGCATGGATGCTCCCAGGAGGTAGCCCTCATTTTGGTCAGTAAGATGACTGCTTATTGACAGGCCTGAAGTTTACTGTTGTTGGGACAAGGGAGCATAAGCATGGAGGAGCAAGAGGCTCAAACAACATCATTGCACAGCATCAAAGTGAAGCTCACACTGTAATAGCAAATCCAGGTCTTGTGTCTGTACTTTAGGAAAGATACCATGATGTTGGAGTAAGCATCAACAAGAACTGCACAGATGGGTCTAGAGACTGAGAACAAGTGCAGACAGGTGGAGAAACAGCTCCAGGTGGTTACATGTACCAAAAGGAAGGGCAAGAAAGGGTTTTATCTCCTTACAGGAGAAAAGATCACAGACCACTTAATTTAGCAGGGAGGGACAGTCACAGGGATTAAGACCCAGAAGCTGAGGATGGGATGAAGAGTTATGCTGGAACTAAAACAGGCTTCTTACTGAGCTGTAATTACCTACTAACACAACCTCTGATTTCCAGTGATGACTTGGTTTAGTATTTCTAGCTTAAGAAGAGCTACCTTTCTGGAAGCTATCTTTTAGCCAAGCACACACTTTTTTGAATTCAATACTCTTGTAACTAGATGAAATAAAATGGCCTGTAATGTATATAGGAAGTCATATTAAGCAATCTGATGTTCCCATCAGTCTTTAGACATTATAAATGGACCCAGAAACTTCACAGGGTGATGACAGATGTGGAGACTGCAACTCCTGAAGCACAATCCTCTGTTTCAAGCAATGTGACCAGAACACTGTGATCCAGCCGGACTGTTGCATGGTTTCACTGCCTTCTGCAAGATAGCATCGTCTGCAAGCTGGTCTCTTATATGCAAATTAAGAGCAGCCCTTGGGCCCTGGCTCTTTGCCAGGTAGCCCCCCCTTTAGGGAAAGCTGGGTCTGGGTCAGAATAAGCACTTGGCCCCATATGGAAAGAGTGGTGAGTGCTCTCAGTTATTTGGTTCCCACTGATCCTGGCAGGAACTCAGAGCACTCCATGTTTAAGGATTGCACCCTGCAGGAGGGTTCTTGTTTTGCTTTGTATTTTATACTTCTGTAATTGAGTAGCTTCACCAGCTCCCATAAGGATACCTGAAAAATATCATTACAAACCAATCTTTAAATAACACTTTAAGTGCTGAACCAGGGGATGCATCCCAGCTGGTTTCTACACTCCTGTGTCTGGAGAAACCTCTGCCTGATTCTGCTGTTAGCATCACTGTGTCTCCAGTCTGCTTCAACATATTCACTAGTTCCTCCCTCTCTCTGTGAGTGATTTGTTTTACTTCACCCTGCAAACTGATAGCACTGCTAACGAAATCTGAGTACTTCAAATGTTCATATATTGGTTCCTTTCGGACATAATTTGATTTAAAAAATCACATAGAAGCAGCATGGAAGACCCAGTCAGTGTTTTACGTCAGTCTTCCAAAGCATAACACAGACATAAATAAAACTAGATCAAACAAAAAGAAGGAAATCTTCTGTATCAAACAAAATTACTAACCAGAGTTAGGAACTCAGGAAAAAGTAGATTTTATTGCATTGCTACAATTGGGGCAAAAAAGGGGTTAAAAGGGGGAAAAAGAATGAAATTAGTAGAAAATATGATCTTTCAAAAGCAGTGACTGCTTCTATGCTTAATTTGGTTTTCTCAATGTCTCATCAGTTCTGCATCTACTTTAGCAGACAATGGATTTTGTCAAGTCACTGAAGATAAGATTTCTACAGATTCTTAGAAAGGGAAAGCATAAGAATACTTAAAATCCCAAGGCGTGCTTTATATACTCCATTCTAAGTGTTGTCATGGATTTCAATGAGAACTACTCCCATGGGAGTACTGGAAAGTTGAAAAAGTCCTTTACAGGCACAGAGCAACCAACGTGAAACCTGACGGGAAGGGAAGGGAAGGGAAGGGAAGGGAAGGGAAGGGAAGGGAAGGGAAGGGAAGGGAAGGGAAGGGAAGGG
>JANRGW010010961.1:0-15006 GCA_024733675.1 Psilopsiagon aymara | reverse complement strand
TCTCACGAGAGCAGAGTAGAGGGGCAGGATCACCTCCCTCGACCTGCTGGTCATGCTCCTTTTGATACAGCCCAGGATGCGGTTGGCTTTCTGGGCTGCAAGCACACTGAAGCCAGATCATGTTCATTTTCTCATCAACAAACACCCCCAAGTCCTACTCTGCAGGGCTGCTCTGGATCTCTTCTCTGTCATTCTTTCATAGGTTCCCATATTAAAAAAAAAAAGTAATTAAAAAAGGTAGTTTTCATAAGACTCAGAACAAATGTAGTTCTGTTGAGCAAGAACACAGGTTTCACTGAGCTGGTAGCAAAATGCTACTAATCAAATTCATCACCACAAAGACTATTAAGGGTACAGAGCATCTCTCATATGAGAGGAGGCAGAAGAGCTGGGATTACTCCGTTCAGGGTTGGTGAGAAGGGAAGAGGGGCAGGAAGAGAATCATATTGAGATGTATTGATTTTTAGTGGAAGGGTGTAAACAAGTTGGAGTAAGAATCTTCTCAGGGGTATCCAGTGAAAAGAGGCAGCAGACACAAATTGAAATACAGATAGCTATTTAAATGTGGGGAAAAAAAAACTTTGAGGTACAGCCCAACTGAACAAGGCCCCAAGCAACCTACTCTAGTCTTCATTTTTTTTAAGCAGTGGATTTGGACTAGATAACCTCCAGGGGTGCCACCCAACCATGACTATTCTATGATTCTATGATTACATACAGTTTTATCCACTGGATATATTCATATTTGATACAAATTTATTTTAGTCTTAATACAAGTTCCAAGGAATTTTTAGAGTTTTTCAGTATGATCAATTTTGCCTGTCAAATGTTACCATTATCTTTACTGTTAAGGTACTCCTTGGACCTCCAAGTAGTGCTTTAAAAGTACTAAATGATGCATTCAGACATACACAAATTTCAGACTTCCCAGAAATCTCATATTTTACAAAAAGATTAGACATGAAGCATCAATATCAGAAACAGAATACAATCAGACAGTAAATATCTCTACAACATGAGGTGTATCATCCCACCAGTAAAACCATGTAAAACTCCAGTATAAACAGTACACAAAAAATTTAGAAGTTTACTACACAAAAGTGAACAGTTTACACCACTCCAAAATAGGCAACAGGTAATTACCACAGAACTATCAAATGTGCAAACTATGATGCATTAATCTGGACAAGAGACAACTTGGAAAAGGCAAACTCGCTGTATTTCCAGAGTGGCCTGAAGAAGGCAGGAAGAAAACGACTGTTCATCATTTTTTAGCATGCAAGAGCTAGGCACCATGAAACAGAGCCAGTAGGAGCCAAATTCAAGAGACAGAAAAGGAGGTGATTTTTCACACAACAGATGGTAGATGTGCAGAATGCTTTGCCAAAAAATTGGTTTGGATGCTAAAAACTTACATAGGGTCAAGGGGATATTTGACAAGTATTTGGAAAAGAAATCTATTACAGGTTACTAAACAGACAAATGTTATCAGCTTCAGGAAGTCCTTCAGCTGACATGCACTGGCAAGAAATGCAAGAGTTAAAAAAAGTGCATATACATTTGCTTTGCTTTTATTCTACCATCCACATCTACTTAAGACAAGTATTCAAGATAAGATAGTAGGGTAACCAAGGATTCTTGATCTAAACTAGCATGGCTCTGTTGATCCAATAAAGCAATGCTACCATTTTTACCTTGCCAAAATAATACCTGACCTTAACCTACTATTCAAATAATGCAGAAGATACAGATAACTTAGCCCTGAATCCAATTGCTTGTCATATCTGTAACCCTGGTAAAGGTAAACATCATTGAGCTGTGCTATTTGTGACTGCAGTACACATACTTAAGTAGGAGGCACAAAAGGAATTTCTCATTGTTTGTGCAAAGTGAATGGCAATAGAGCAAAAGAAGCATCCATCAGTGTATCAGTTACTAAAAATACACGATTTTCAACTTGGTCTTCTTGTCATAATGGTTCAGTTTTCCAACACATGGAATGTCAGAAAGCCTGTTTGTTTGAAAGAGAGCACTCCGTCTCTGCTTAACTACTACCTACTGTCCTATGTGCAACTCAACTGTTATTGTAACTCATTGACATTGAAAAGTTCCCAAAAAGGGAAGAAGAGAAACACACAGGAAAGGAGCAATATTCCATAGTACATCTAAGATCCTGATGATCATTAGACAAGATATAATAGAACAGATGTAGTATAGATAAAGCGAATGATATTAAAAGTTGTCAGGCATATCCCAAATGAAAACGAGAAAACAAAAAATTTTCTGTCTGTTGGAGTAAAAAAGTTACTCTGCTGCTGCAAATGTCAAGTAGGCACTCTAAAAGAGAACAATTAGGAAAGTATCAACAGCTGTCAGAGTAGCTATCATTTTGAAAATGGTATTAAATGAACCCAAGTTTTCAAAGCCTTATCATAAAACTGACTTGAATTCACCTCTACATTAGTTGACTACAGAATTTTCTTCAAGAGAATGCTACAAGGAATGGTATGACTCATGAAAAGAATAATGCTCAAAAATTTGAAAAACTCAGTATAACATCAGCAAATAACTTCCCATGCAATATAAATATTTCTGAATTTTAGACTTGTGAATAAACCAAAACCTCCATTTGCTGTTAGAGCCACTAAAGATCTTTGCACTTTTGCAGATGGAAAGCTTCCTAGTGATTCTGGCTAGTGGATTTGGACACCGTGTTTCAGTACTGTTTCTACAGATGTTTGACACAACTTTGATAGGGTATCCTTGGAAATGAACCACTCAATGTAACAAGAAAAATAAATATCCACCTATTTTGTTCTCTTCACTGCTTTTCCACTATTGATTACACTTTCCTCATTAAACCCCAAAATATTTTACAGTCTTTCACTGTGTGAATGTAGAGAAGAGTGGAGTTCAAACCAATCCTATTCTTTTGTCTGGACACAAGGATGAAATGCTGTCTTGAATATGTTCCTGCGCCCCAGGGACTACTGAGGTGGAGAGGGAAAGATTTTGATTTTGCTTATGTATTTGAAGAAAATCCTTTTGATTGGCACATTTTGGTTTACAAAAGCAGGGAGAACATCCCGTGTACCAGAGAGAGCTCCAAGGAACACAAGTTCTTTCCATATGGAAAGTGATACCGTACTGGCTGAGAAGATTGTACAGCAACCTGACTGTCAATGCTGAAGGTCAGATTTCAAAAACAAGAAGTCTAGGAGACCCAAAATAGAAAAGAAATAATTGAGTGCATTTTTTTAAAAAATACCTCTCACATCTATCATCCCACATTAAGTCTGACTTTCTCACAGTTACTTAGAAAAACTTTAACTAGGTTCTATCACATGCATTAAAGTAAACCAACCTTAATTCTACCCATTCCGTATTAACACTGACATTCAGCAATCCATATGAATCCTAATGCCAGGTCTTGTTCTCAGGTATATTCTCTCAGTCCGGCTGTATTTCTTTCATTTTTCTCAATTTTTTTCTGACTCCTCCTTTCTTTTTCTGTGCACTATTTCTCCAGTGTCTATGAATAGCCTTTCCTCTTCTCTCTGTCTCTAGCTAATATGCATTGTGGTCTGTATGCTGTTATGAGAAACTGAGAAACACTTTGCCTTTAAAAATAATAAAAAGTTTAGACATAGATTTCAGTTCACCCTTAACTTACAGTATTTTGGGTGGTAGAGGGAGAACCTACCTTTGGTTTCTATAATAACATTCAATATATCACCTAAATTATTAAAAGCAAACACACTTTTTTCTCTTCCCATTCTAACTTGAAGCAGGTCTTAAAACTATGTATTTTCTAAAAATCCATTTCAGTACTGCTGAGAAGATAGTTTTGCTTTTCATTCCTAGATGGACTACTTTGCTCATCATTTTTATTTACTGCAAGACTAAAGTTTAACATCACTAGTGTTATAAAAACCTTCAGCTGATAGTCTATCTACATCAGTAAAATTCTGTGGTCTCTAAGGAAAATCATGCGGACAGTCATGTTCACCTCAAGCTCACAACTTAACAGCTTCAGAGATACGCCTCTTTTAACTCTCAGATTGGAAAAAGGGGCCAAAGCTTCTATATTAGACTGTGAAATCCAGTATCCGTATTATCATCTTCGCCTCTCCCCAAACCTCTTTTCCCTCAAATCAGTGAGCAAAGATACTTAAGATACTCTGAAGATCATACATTTTAAGACCACTTACATGAAGATAAATAATATTCGATATATTTTTCTGCCTTCACTTAAATGGCTATGTCACTAGTTGGCTGATGATGAGCTTTTTGGCTCCATCACCCCCCCGACAAAACTAATCTTTTACCTTCTGTTCCAACGCAAGCCGGTACTTCTGTTCTACCCTTTTGCATTTGTTATACCAACTGTTTTCATCTGTGATGAAAGGAGGACCAATGTTCTCTGGCGTACTGCCTTCACTGCCACTACTGCCCAGTGTTCTTAGCTCTTCTTCATCACTGCTGATGCTGTCAGAACTGAAAGATCATATTAATTAGCCAAATTAAAAGCTGTGTTTCTTAAAATGCAAATTCCCCGTGAAATTTAAAGCACCACAGTTACTAAATACATCTAAAGCTCTGTAAACAAAAAAGAAACAAAATATTGGGATAGGTCACTAAACACAAGTTATATTTCAAGCTTTTATTTGTATAGCCACCTAAAGAATGGGCAAAATTTGCTTGAGATCTTAGTCAAGCTGTTTTAGGCAAGTCAGACAACTGCATGTAGTATACTCTCCTGGAATACACAGGGCCAATGCATTCCAATATGCTGTCTAAGTGGTGACTTGGACCTTTCCTTCATAAACTCAGTGTAAAAGAGCATTATCTGAATCTAGACATTATTTGTTTCTAAAAAAGCATAAAAATAAAAAAGTGATTGTTGGTTTTATGTTAAATTATGATAAATTTAAATTAAAACATATAGTTGTGGTTATAGTGAAGACCATGTGCCTGTTATTTCACAGAACATGAGCATCTCTCCATATGGTATGCAAATTCACTGTGAAAATATCTGCATATTATCCAGAATCAATCTATGACAGAAAATCCAGACATCTGTCTCATATACAAGAATTCTAATTTACCCCAATTGCCATTTTAAATCTTTCCTTACAACTACGCTTTCCACTACATTAACAGCATTTACTAGTTTTTAAAGTAGTGATTCATACAACTCTATGATCCTGCCATGATGCAAATTCTGCTTTAACTGAATCATGCAATTTCTCATTAGCATGTAAGCCAATAAGAACTTCAAGAAAATAATTAGGATGTTTCATATTCAGTTGTACATCTTCAAGACTACTCCTCATTCCCAACCACTTCGTCGATTTTGGCAAAACTAACAATAGAACACATCTCATTAATTTCCATGCTTTTTAGCGATACAAAATTGCTATCTGATCTGTTAGATAATGATCACTTCTTTAACTTTTAATCATATAACTGATCACAGGAGCAAAATGTAGCTGGAAGGTCAGATTATATATGCAACTGGTCACAATTTTCTATTACGTGCTAACTGCTCATACTGCTTATCTATCAGAACTTACAATTTACCAGGACACATACAGTTTTTGTTTTCAAGACAGGTACCTTCAAGTTTATGGCTACACAGAAAAGGACCAAGAGAAAGGACAACTTGGTCTGGAGATCTTCAAAGGAAATTAAAAAAATTTGTTTCCTTGCGACCTGTGATCATAATCTAAGTAAACAAAGTTAGCATGACTCACTGTGATGAGTCATGTAATAATTCTACCAGCCTGAAAGAGCAAGGTAGCTGAGTGCACAGGTTTGTATTTAGAGATGGATATTATTTTGAATGTGAAATGAAAAGTATGAGGCCCAGTATGAAGGATAAATTGCCAATGAAATAGAATTAAAAAGTGGAAAGATAAAATGTACCTTTGGGTGAATTTCAAATATGGTGTATAATCTATGACAGCTGGAAAGCTGCCATCCAATCCCTCACCCTTCAGGCAAAAACTGATAAAACAGAGAAACAACAGTAAGATTATAACAAGAAAATTACAACAGTGACAGTTGAATCTTATCAATGTGAAATTTTTCTTAATTTTTTGGTAATAAGAAAGGCCTAGAGCATCTAACACTGAAATCCTACTCAGCTAAGCTACACTGTTCAATATTTAATGAGAGCCACTGAGCATATCATAGCATAATGAAACCCCCAACAAACAGAAATTCCACATGATCAGGGAATAGATCAGGGCAAGTGGTATAAACCCTATTTTTTAATTATTCACTTCTATTCTGAAATTACAGATGGATTGCAGGGAATAACAGGAAAAAGAAAGTCGGAGCAAGAGAAAGAGAAGAGCTATGGATGACAGTGGAATCTTTGGCATTTAAGCTCATTTAAAGAGTTTGCAGAGTCCTTACATAACCATCCTACTAACTTTAAGTCAAAAATCAGTTATCAAACATATTTCACAGGTTTTCTCCTTTCAGATACTTTCTGGTGTGGGGCTGCAGGAAGATGAGGGACATTAATGAATCTTACTTTCAGAAAATGTTCTGAAATGGCTGTAGCTTTACAAAGCTCTCATCTACCCTATATTCTTTTTCTACTTGATATAAAAGATTGCATGGAAACCACGTTTAATTATCACAGAAGTGGCAAAATTAATCATGTCTCCACAAGGCTCATATTCCTCACTCTTTCCATATGTCATAAAAACCCCAATTCTAGTAAGACATGGCTTTTGCTACTTTTCCTAACTTAATTGCAAAGTGCCATTTTTTGCAATGCAGTCACTTAAGTGGTATTTGGAAAGTACACATGCAGGGTTGGGTTTTGTTGGGGTTTTTTTTCCCCTTAAGGATAGAAAAGCAAAGAAAACAAGAAAAAAACACCCCTGCAAAACCACAATTAGTTTAAGAGATACACAATAAAAATGCTTTTGTAGCACTATGTTCCTATTTTGCCCAGAAATTTTCTAGGCTCTTAAATGTGGCACTGACAAAAACTTAAATGTCTCCAGAAGAATGTATAAATATGCTTATATTAGAGATCAGAGGACAAAGGAAGAACAAACACACTTATACAACTAAGCTCTCATAGTGGCAGTATGTACCACTGAGGCTTATGGAAGACAAACACAATCAATTGATGATTATTTATGGAAGGACTTACATACTGCAGACTTATTCTTGCTATGCTTCTTACTTATGTATACCTATAGTTCTTCCAAGTATAGCACTAATAGAGAAGTAGTTTAACTTCACATAGTGGAAAGTTTAAACTAATAAAAAATCTGGTAAGATTTGAATTTGCTATACACAAGGCTAACTCTCTTATCACCCAGCAACACCTCTCAGTTCCCTCAGAACATAGCTGATGATGTTATAAAGCCAGTCTAGTGACTAAATACTGGCAAAAGAAGCTATCCTTTGTTTTCAACCTCTTCTTCCACATTTTTCCTTTTCCTTTTTTTTTTGGGGGGGGGGGGGTGTGTGTGGTGATTTTTGTTTTTCTTAATTAAATCCCAACCAGACATCCCCTTTCCCCTCCTTACAGTGATATTGGCACTCACCTGACTCCATGATGAGCTAGCTCAGCCATCATGACCTGAATCTTTAAGATTTTTATTCCTCGTTAGCATCCAGTTGCAGTTCCACAGGCAACTAAACTCAATGCTCACTGTCACCGGAAAAGTGAGACATTACTCAATCCCTTTTATTCCTTCTCTTCTCTAATCCTTATTATCGTAACATATCTGCCACTTATAGGATGTTTCCATAAGCCAAACTAGTTAATAGCAAGAAGACTATTCTGTCTTCTTACTGAGTATGGGATTTTTACTCTTTAACAATTAACTCACAGAAGGGTCCAACTACATACGCAAGAATAAATCTCCAAAGGCCTTTTGTCAACGCACAGTGCACTTAGTGGGACTGTGCTGTTTTCTTCCAGTTTATCTGCTAAACTGGTTTGTGATAAGCATTAATGCTGCTACAGTGTAAATTTTAACAGCATATTGTCAGGAGACTGAAGGAAAGCATTATCATTCTCCTTTTTCCTAAGCTGTATTACAAAACCCTTCCCCATTTTCAGGTTAACTTGACCCAGCTAGGCATATTAACAGGGCCTGGCACCATCTAATCATAGGCATTGTAGACTTTATACCTTGCTGATGTTTTTGCTATATATATTATATGTGTGTGTATATATATATGGACCCTCCCCAAAATGTTTGGGTTTATGTTTTTTTGTTTGTTTTTATTATCTAGGGTATGTATCTTCATTATCCCAAAACACAGAATTAATTGTGTAACAAAGCCAACAAAAGCCTAGCTAAAGATTGCACAGGTAAATTCATGTAATCTTACAATATTTTGCAGTTACTTATAACACATTTTAGTATTAAATGGTCATTTGTAGGTTAAGCTTTTAAAATGTAAAAGTACTAAAATTAAAGATACCGATACCTTCTACATACTCAGTTGCAATGCCATCATTGAGTACCAAGGCATAACTGTGTATGTAATCCTTTAGAAGATTCAATTGTCTGTAAACTTCACTTAATAGGTTTAATATATCTTCTGCAATTACTCTTCAGATTGCTTTTAGAATTTTGATATCTGAAAGACTTGTGTAATCATGCAGCTATATAAACTATCATATAGGTTTGTTCTTATCTAGGAAAGCCATTCAAGATTCTTTTCTCTATCCCTCCCTCTTCTTCATCCACCTCATTTTTGCCCCTCAAAACTGTCAAGGAACTCAAACATTGTTTTTTCATAATGCATCCATTTTATTTCGAAAAAGAAAAAAGTATTTTCCCTGAGCATTACAGAAACATAGAATCATAGAATAGTTAGGGTTGAAAAGGACCTTAAATTCATCTAGTTCCCACCCCCCTGCCATGGGCAGGGACACCTCACACTAAACCATGCTGCCCATTATATTATGAAGCATGCAAATAAAATACCTAAAATCAATTGCATTGAGTCCCAACAGCATACCAGCAAGCATATTTGCTTCTTCACCAAGAACAATTGCTCCATCCTCATAAAATCTCCTTCAATAAAAAAAGAAATTAGTCCAGTTAATACCATTTTCTCTCAAATAATACTGTTTTTCATAGTTAACAGAAAAATGAAGAAATACAGTTTAAATAAAAAACAAACTCATGTAAACCCTGGGGGGATTGATATTTCATTTCAAATAAAGCAAAACAATAGACTACACAGCACAAAGCACCACAATCTTAGAGCACATAAAAATTTAGATAGAAGCAAAAGGAATTCACAATATTAGCCCTAAGAAATGGATAAAATGGAAAGGAAGTGATGAAGATATACTTTATTCCTGAAAGGCAGAATGATGTACCATATATATAAAAAAAAACATTCCATCATATAAAAAAAAGCTTCTCACAGTTGTACTTGCAGACTCTTTAAATGTTCAAAAATCATTCTTCATTCTTAGAAAATATTTTCAAAACTCAGCTATTTTCCAGGCAGCATGCTTTTTCTACTGCATGCTCATGTTATTCATGCTGCATCCAGTTACTTTGAGACTTAAAATTCTCATTATTTGAAGAAGGAGTGTTTCTTAGCACCATTTTTTATTGCAAAACACCTACTGGCCAAAGTTTTAGAACTCCGTGGCTTGATCTCAAAATACATGTCACATACCCTGGTACATGCAGACTTCTGAAGGCTGCTTGAGAACAGTGTCCAATAAAGAAACCATTTTTAAATCTGAATTCCTTCACTACCTCCTCATTCTCTCCCGTTTATTCTCATTTTCTCCTCCTAGCTACCACAGAAGCTACTTCCAGACAGAAGTGTTCCATGCATAGGACATACGTGAGTAAGACACACCATTGCCATGCACAGACTTGTAAAAAGGCATTTGGTCTGTTTAGCAAAGTAGCACACAACTGCAATTTCTGTGTTAAAGGAGTCCTGGCAGCAGCAGACGCAGAAAGGTCACTAGAATTCATCAGAGCATCACATGTGGAAAGAGGGAAAGGAAGAGCTGTTCAATACCAACTGCAAGGTTGAAAGGTCACTTACCGGAAACCAAGATCCACATTACACCTATACATTCTAGCCATGTATGATTGCAAGAAGGTGCCAGATTATTGAAGGCGAATCCATCTTTCAAATACCAGCAGCAATGCCCTACCAAAAGCTCCATCTGTTTTAAGAACTGCATGTAAGCATTGGGATGGCTCAGTAAGAGCCTGAGTTGGCTGCATGGCAAACATCCAGAGAAGACACATTTTGGGGCACAGCTCCAAAGACTGAACTGTGTCATAATGCACACCATCAGAAGTCCCACTTTTGCAGTTTCGTAACAGACATCCCTTTGCTGTAAGGAAGTGAGTCGTCCAAGACCTTGGATGTTCTCAGTAGAAGCAAGAAATCTGGACAACTTCCTTTGGGAAGACAGAGATTATAGTCCTGACATAGAGACTATGATGCACAGACTCAGGTCTCTTACTCTCAAAGTTCAGGAAGGGCACTAGGAGGTTAAACTGGCTAAGACAGAATACTGACCTAGATGGACTTTACAGTCTGATTCAGTTTAGTTAATCATATTTGTGAACTAAGAGCTCCCAGTACAAGCTGATTGCCAACTATTTCGCTGGCATTTGTTAAATTACTGCTAGGTACCAATCTGTACAGTGTTCAGTTTATCTTGTAAAATGGTGCCAAAGAAGTAATCGCACAAAAAAGACAGGAAATTATTTGTAACAGTGAGATGCAGATGTGTTAGCCTGACAATGGTAAGGTTTCTTAAACCAGCTTCAGTAATCTAGCCAAAACAACAGTCCCCTTGGAAAACTCACATTTTTTCTTTCAGGGCTATGCAGCGGACATCTCACAACAGTCTACTTTAAGTTAAGAGTCTGTGCTGAGCAACTTTTTAGAAAAATAACTGTATGCCCACACTTAACCCAACTCCCTTCTCAGTCTAATATGCAGATCCAGCGCTAATAACGTGCTGCTTCATTAGAGGACTAGCCATAAGATCAGGCACCTAAACACAACAGTGAGGTTTAAAAAGAGCTAGCAGTATGATAGATCAATCTCACAGTCTACATACATACATGTATAACATAATATAGTTTATATAAATAATTATTAAACATGCATATATCAAAACACATAATTTAAAATTCTAAATAAATGGTGCAAAGCATCACCAAAAGAATCCAGCCACTTATTAGGCATCCAAAATCCCACACAAGAAAAGACAGGAAGTCCATTATTGCTGGTAGATTTGAAATCCACCATACCAAGATCTGAAACTGTATCTTCTATTTCCATTAGATGTATTTAAAATATTACTTCAAAACAAACTTTGCACTTACTATGTTGCTATGCAAGAGGGGTTGTTTCCAAAAACTATACCACTGAAAGAACATTCAAATATATTAAACATCAACATGTTCAAATAAATTAACTTGAAACTGCGAATAAAATAATACCATTATCCACTAGCAAACAAACCACACTACCAAACAGGGACAAAGAATGTACTACTTAACTACACAAGTTTGTGACCCTCCTCTTCCTCCTCATCTCCCCCTCAAAAACCCAAGTGACTTCTCAGTTTGAGGCAACATGAGTAAATGTTTTCCAGAAATCTTTGGTTTATGAGCTTCTTGTCTACTGTAAATGCAAACAAATCTGGGTAAAATAAAGATTATAGGTCTAGAAACTTCAATAAAATGTGATGTTTCCCTAGTTCTGCTTCAAAGACACCTTAATACTGGCAACATATATGGAGATATGTGGACAAATAGTCTTAGAAACAGAAATAATATTCTAAATGAATGGAAGTCCTTGCAGAGAAAACTCTTACTGTTCAAAAAGCCCATTCAGTAGGTCTAAAACTTTTAAGAGGTCAACATCAGGTACCATGTTACAGACTCACTCATATTTAGATGACTTCATCATAAATCTACAAGACACAGTTGTTGCAGGATACAGCATCCTATAATAATCGCATTATTTAGAACCAGTCCAGAACTGGCAGACTATTTTCTATCATAACACATATTCTTGTACGCAACAGATTTTACCATTAGAAGGTAAAAATAAATAAATAAAATCTGTTACAGAAATTACATATTACAGTAAGTATCCCCACACCATGCCTGATCACCAATTCTGTTCTGTCTCTCAACAGGTTCATGGAATTATTTTCCTTTCTTCTTCAAGAAATGCTCCTATAAAAATTATCTTTACTGAGTCTCTAGGCCTTTCTGTCAACCATAGTTAATTTTGAAAGGAACATTACATTTTCCTATCTTTATCACACTACAATTTCAGAATTAGTTCCTTGTCTAAAGAAATTTTCTTCTCTTTTGGCCTTTCAAGAATTCCAGACTTATTTCCACATTTTCAAAATCACAAAGAGATTTTTAATTTTGCAATTTTACCCCTGCTAAAATCCAGTCAGTTTACACCAACTCTAGATACCTTTTACAACATTACAGCTCTTTTACTAGTGACATCCTTTCCTATACAAATCAAGTGGAACATGCACTTCAAAACCCAATGCCATTTACGCAACATTTGCTAAAATATTGGAAAAATAGAAGTCTTAGAGACCTGGTGGTTTTGAAGTCTCTCAGAGCTGTGGAAATGTATTCAGACAAATGCTTTTCCATAAGTGCTACTCTGATCCAGGCTCGACCCTGCAAGAAGAAACAGACATCAAATATCTAAGTATTATAGAATGAAACAATTTTACATCTGAAAAAGAATGCAGTTGATTTATCTGGGTGAAATGAACTTGTTAACAAAATCACCAATAAACAGAAATAGTTGCTAAGATCTACTTCCTTACAGTGATAATGAAAAGAGAAAAAGCATTCTTACAAACCAACTTCATTACAAAATACAGTTACCAACAATTTAAAAGTGGGGGAATGATTCTGCTTTAATTATATACTCCAGCCTTTTTAAAGTCTCATGTGCATAAGTGGTAGGAAAGGTAACACATCACAGCAATAAACTTACCATTTTAAAGAGAATGCTATTGGAAGTACCAAATTGTTTCCAATGTAAACCATCAGTAACTTACCCTCAGGGTGTTTTAAGAAAAAAATAATTCTGTGTTCATTCAACTATTTGTGGGATCAATAAAAAAATATATTATTCCCACCCCCCAGTAAGGGCATCATTACAGAAGTTGCACATGATACACAGGAATCAACTCTAGCCTAAGAGGCCAAAAACTTGCAGTCCAAAAGCAAAACTTCATTCAAACAGTTCTATGAACAACTGCAATAGCTTCAAAGATAACCTTTAGGAATGTGTGTTGCACTGTATTTACAGTCTAGTGCGCAGGATCGTAGTTTACAGGAAAAAGACATTTCAAGTGGCTGCCATAAGTATGATTGTCACTTTAAGAACACCAGGAACATTTCTCGCAACCCGCATAAACTTAAAAATAGTTATTTAAGTAATAACTTAAATAGTTATTTAAGTAATAACTTTAAGTCTTTGTGCTTAATACATTTGGCCCTTACTGACATCTAGCTGAGCATCCCTACAGACATTGTACCAAAGCCACCTGCAGTAGATTATAATCCTACATTAAATTTATATAGACCTAAATCAAACTAAACTTATAGTAAGATAGACAGTAAATAAAAAAAAAAAAAACAACAACAACCAAAAAAAAAAAAAAATCACTTTCATAAATTACCCACAACACAGCAAAAACTTTAACATAAACCACATTAAAATGATGTTTACCTGGACAGCTACCTTTACACAGCAGATATTTAGAACACAGAATCATAGAATGACTTGGGCTGGAAGAGACCTTAAAGATCATCTAGTTCCAACCCTGTTGCCATGAGCAGGGACACCTTCCACTAGACCAGGCTGCTCAAAGCCCCATCCAACCTGGCCTTGAAGACTGGCATGGATGGAACAGCCACAACTTCCCTGGACAACCTATGCCAGTGCCTCATTCTTACAGTAAAGAATTTCTTCCTGATACCCAACCTAAATCTACCCTCTGTCAGTTTAATGCCATTCCCCCTTGTCCTATCAATACATGCCCTTATAAGAATTCCATCTCCAGATTTCTAGCAGGCCTTTTTAGCTAGTGGGAAGCTGCTATAAGGTTTCCCCTGAGCCTTTTCTTTTCCTTGTTGAACAACTCCAACTCTCTCAAGTCTGTTTTCCTAAAAGAGGTGCTCCAGCCCTCTGATCATCTTCACAGACCTTCTCTTGACTTGCTCAAGCAGGTTCATGTCCCTCTTGTGTTGGGAGGCCCCAGAGCTGAACGCAGTACTGCGGGTGGGGTCTCACGAGAGTGTAGTAGAGAGGAAGAATCACCTCCCTTGGCATTTGACATGCTTCTTCTGATGCAGCCCACAACACAGTTGGCTTTCCGGGCTGCAAGTGCACACTGCCAGGTTATGCTGAACCTCTCAACCAACACCCCCAAGTCCTTCTCATCGATGCTCTCAGCCTATTCTCCACTCAGCCTCTATTTGTGCTTGGGATTACTCTCACCCAGGGGCAGGACCTTGCACTTAGCCCTGCTGAACCTCATGCGATTTGCATGAACATGAGTAAAAGAGTCAAACCCTGATGATTCTGTTTTGCTAATGACTAAAGCTTATGTAGCTCCAGTGAAAGCAAGGCTAGGTAGCACTGGTAAAGCCTGACTACAGCTACTTTACTTACAGCTCCAATTTGGACCACCAGTAAAACTGATGCATACCATCGGTATTTGTGTTGACATGTCTCCTACCTTTTCAGATACAGACAACCAAAATACTTCTGCACACACCTCCAAAAATTCAACACTGTCCTCTACACTCACTGCACAAATTAGCTTCTGTCATGGGTTCAGCAGTAGCAGTCATTTTTCTCCTTGGTAGCTGGTACAGCGCTGTGGTTTTGACTTTCGGCCTGGGAACAGTGCTGATAACACCAATGTTTCTAGTTATGGCTTAGTGATGTTTGGTCTGGCCA
>JANRGW010010960.1:0-64110 GCA_024733675.1 Psilopsiagon aymara | reverse complement strand
TTGCCCAGGGAAGTTGTGAATGCTCCATCCCTGGCAGTGTTCAAGGCCAGGTTGGACAGAGCCTTGGGTGGCATGGTCTAGTGCAAGGTGTCCCTGCCCATGGCAGGGGGTTGGAACTGGATGATCTTAAGGTCTTTTCCGACCCAAACCATTGTATGATTCTATGATAATCAGCTGAGCAAATGCTTCTCAATTTCTTTGTAGTCAGTGGAGAGAGATAGTCACACCACCTTGACTCATCTGACCTATTTTAGACTTTTACTGTGGAAAGAGTTGTGCTCTAGTCTTCATTAACTATATTAAGGCTGCTGTTCAGTCAGAAGATTAGTGTTTCTTTTGCCTTTAGTTATTTTTTTAAGTCCTTGTAATCAGTTAACACCTTCCTGAATGTGCTTCAAGTCCACTCGAATTTCTTGTCTGGGAGTTTCAGGTTTTTATCTCAAGCACAGCATTAGATCAGTGTTCCACTTGGCCTATGTCCATCTTCAGTAGCAACAGGAAATGTTTTCCAGGATCCTGGTACAACCCTGTCCCCAAATTCTTGCCACTTGTTGCCAGCATCCAGGGCTCTCTCACTAGGAATGTTACATGTTACCTTCATGCCCACTTGTTTTAGTTTTCGTGAGCCTGTTGTCTGTGAGTTTCATCTAATCCCATCTGGAATCTGCTGATATTATCTGCTTCCAACAGACTATCTCTTGTGGCAGAAGTCTACTACCTTATAAAAGATGTTCGTTACTGTATGCCTTAAACTTGCTTCCTGTCACTTACGAAGTGCCCTGTAGTTGTAAAACGGCAGTTAATGATTGTTCATCTTTTCAGTTATCGTCCTCATTTTGTAAGCCTTTTAAACTTCTGATCTCCAAATTGAAGTCTTGTAGCCTAAAAACTACAGTAGCTGTTGTAGAGTAGCTGCCCTGTCTGCCTGGTTGCCACCACTGTCCTTACTCTCCGTCTCCACTCTATCTTTGTTGGGATGCAGAGGTCAGTAACTGCACATAGGGCTCAATCTGTGAGTGCCATAAACTTGATGCTTATTGGCATTTGGCTGCCACTGGCTGTTGAGCAGGTAATCATTTAGAATTGTCAACAATGACCAAGGTCTCTGTGCCAAGTTGTATGTATTTGGGATATACCTGTTACCTTCTCACTATGGAGGTTTATGGGTATCTGCTATGGCAGCTGCCACATTGATTGTCCAGTTCTCTCAGGTCTGGTTTGAATTATGCTTATGTCTTTGAACATGTTTGCAGTGTTTGAAAAGTGGTTTTGTCTTCTTTTGTACTGTATAACATAGTACACACTGTGCATTCTGGTTGCTGTAAGTGAAAGCTTGTGCTAATGTAAGTCAGTCCTGGACCTAAACTAGTCTGGATACTATTTTACCTTTAAAATATTTCTTTGCCTATAAAGATTTGCTTAAGCCAGTGAGGAGCTCTGTTGTGGAAGGAAGTAGAATGCAGAAGGTCAACTGGTTGCAAAAAGCCAATCTCGCTTTATTGCAGGATCCAAAAATGTATGTACAGACAGTGTTGGATGTCCATAAGAAATACAACGCTTTAGTCATGTCCGCATTCAACAATGATGCTGGCTTTGTGGCTGCACTCGACAAAGTAAGTACGTGTAGTGGCATATGGTGAACTCTTAGTTCTATTCAGTGTCTCATCTCCCAAAATTTCACTGTCTTCTGTGATTTGTAGGCCTGTGGTCGATTTATAAATAATAATGCAGTGACAAAAATGGCTCAATCATCCAGTAAATCCCCAGAGCTACTGGCACGATACTGTGACTCTTTACTAAAGAAAAGGTATGTCCTCAAAGACAAAGTGTTGCTTCAGGTTTCTTTTGTTTTAAAGGGGTTTAGCATGTGAAGTCTTAAGGTTGTGTTGTCAGAAACAGAACTTAATGGTTCAAGAGAAATTAATTATACCAACTTGTGAATACACAACTTTCAGTGGGACTGTTCCTAAAGGAGTTTACTTCTTTTTTTAAGAAGAGGGGAGAAATCCATACACAAGACCTTTCTGTCCTCATAGGAAACTGGGTTTGTTGAGGCTTTTTTCTTTTTTAATAAAGCAGAAGGGGTTCTTAAGGTTTTTGGTTTTCCGCAAAAAAATCTGAGTTGTGTTCTGTGTTGTGAAGAAGAGATGCACGTTCCCTTTTTCCATTCAAACTCTTGCTTTCCTCCTGATCTGATTCTCTATGTTCTTCCATCTGGGCAGAAATTGAGGAGGACAAAAAATGTTTTCTAATCTCTTGTAGTTCATAATCTGATTAAGGTGTTTGCTTTCCAGTGATTTAGCAGCTCATATTTTGAGTTGGGATCAGTTCATTTTGTACTGGATTGGTGTTGGTTTTGTCACTGGCAACTTCCCTAGCTTTGTTTTTTTGGGAGGAAGAAACCCACCACCAGACAACTCAAACCAGAACAACTTGCTTGCTTTTCCCCATCCCCTCCCTCCTTCAGCAAAGGATTTATTTTCCCCTTTACTGCAGGGTAAGTCTTGGCTATGACTGATGGACAAGCGTGATATGGAGGAAACCAACATGATGGCACATGAGTTCTTACCACTGTCTAGCAGTCAAGACCCAGCTCTGAGCTGTTTTCTTTTCACTGTACTGTCTAAGATAAGAAATGAAGTTAGCATTTAGCTGCAGGAAGAGAGGGATCCATCTGTAAGCCCACAAATCCTGAGAAGCACCAGGCTATTGGGAAGTCCCAGGTGATTCATGTTCCAGGACGCCAGCCTGTTGCTTAAAAATCACTTGCTTCAGAATCGCTTACATGTGGATTTGTGAAGAGCTCATTTCGTTAACACTGTTTCTCTCTAAAGAGTCTTTGATCCCAGAACTACTAAATCTGTATTCCTTTTATTTGCGAAATTTCCATATACTTCCATGCATGGTTTTAATTCTGTAGTTTTGTAACTCATTACAAATGCACTTCTTTAATTGCAGCTCAAAGAATCCAGAAGAAGCAGAACTGGAAGATACACTCAATCAAGTGGTAAGATATCGATAAATACAGCTCTCTTCTGTGTAAGCTCTGGGAATTTGGCAATACTTGATTGTCATAGAAGTCAGATGTGAGAAAACCTTTTATTTTCTATGTTTGATGTCCTTAATATTTTATCTTTACAGCAATTAACTTCATCTTGGTGTGGCTTGTTGGTAGAAAATAGATTTAAAGTGGCTATATGGAATTTATGCTTTTACTTCATTTTAAATAAGTAGATAATATGGATACTGGTTTTTTCCTTACAAGTTGTTTTGTCTTTTCCAGATGGTTGTCTTCAAGTACATTGAGGATAAAGATGTGTTTCAAAAATTCTATGCTAAAATGCTGGCAAAAAGACTTGTACATCAGAACAGCGCCAGTGATGATGCTGAGGCAAGCATGATCTCTAAACTGAAAGTGAGTATTCCATGACTGTCCCATGTTGCAGGTCATCAGGCTGCATTAGAAAGCATTGATGTATGTCCTTTCACGTTTTAAGTGTAATAGAAAAATACATATCCTAGGTCTCCTCCCTGCCCTCCTCCCTTTCTTTACCTCCTGGAAGCTTATAGTGCATGTCTGTCCAATGGATTTAAGATTGAATTAAGCCTAATTATTCTTATCCAAATGAATGACATGGATATAATTGTCCAAGGGAATGACTGCTGAAGAGTTGCTTAATTTCGTTAGCCCTTGTTCATTCAGGGTCAAGCAGAATATGACCTAATGCTCTTCTAGTAGTGTGTTTCATTGCTTCCTTTCTAAAGAAAACTATCTTCATTTTCTGATGATGGTTAAAGAATGTGTCTGGTTTCGTTCAGCACTTGAGTAAGAGAAATGCTGGACTCTGTACATCTTCTGTTAAGGAAATAGGCTCTGATGCTTTGTTATTCTGTTCTCCAATGTCAAAAATGTGTCTTGCTGATGTATCTGTGCTTTTAAAATACAGCAAGCTTGTGGTTTTGAGTATACCTCCAAGCTGCAGCGGATGTTCCAAGATATTGGCGTAAGCAAGGACTTGAATGAGCAGTTTAAGAAGCACCTGACCAATTCAGAACCGTTAGACTGTAAGTAATACCTTTACCTAAGTTACTGTTGTGTAGTTCTGCTTCCTCTTACGTCTACAGAGCTCACTGTAGGAGGGAAATACTTGATTGAGACATCACACCCCCAGAAATCAGTGTTATTTTGACCGTAGTATCTAGCATTTTTAAATTAGTCTTTTAGGTCTGTACTTTGTCTTCTATGGTAGCACTTTGTATCTTCTGTATGGGTAGTCTCCTCCTGATTTCCCAGCTCTTGTTTTGGGATGTAACTAAATGAAGTTGAATCCCGTCTTTCCTTTTCCTTCTTTATTTCTTCCTGGTTTGTTTTTCATTAGAAAAGATGGTTTTTCTTTAAACATTTTTGAGCACAATATGGCTGAATTTGCTGCTTGTGTAAAAAGCAGTAAGGCAAAAGGATGTTGTGTGGTAGGTTGTTAAACAGCTCAGTTACTTACAGGCGTACAAATATATAGGTGTATACTTAAAGACATATGTTTGTCACCAAAGCACGCTGAAACAAACTCTTTAAAGAATTGTTGGGTTACATTTAGAGTTGTGCATTGCCAGGCTTAAATTTTCCTTAGTTTTTGCTTTAAATGTGAAATGTTTGTTCTTGCAGTTGTGTACTGGAGTGAGGAGTTTGAGTTACGCAGAAAGATGAATGCTTACAATTTGTACACTGTTGACAGTGAAATCCATTGTGGGGATAGGACCTCTACAAATGAGAGAAAGTGGAGTGGCTGTCACAGTAAATCTAAAGCTCTCCAACTACAGTGATCTCTTACACGAATTCCTTTGGTTTATGGTCTGAATAAAAAATATATGGCTTCATATTTTTCACAAGCAAGAGGCAGAACCTCTTCTTGTGATAGAGTTGGGCCTGGGTGGTTTAAGAGATGGGAAAGAGCAAGGGCGATAATGCCAGAGCTCAGCCTCTTCATCTCTTTTGCAGTGGATTTCAGCATCCAGGTGCTGAGTTCTGGATCGTGGCCGTTCCAGCAGTCCTGCACGTTTGCTCTGCCATCTGAGGTGAGGCGCTTGCACTTGGTTCATCCGAACATGGAATCATCATGTGAGAAATCTGTTTCACGAGGTTGTTGTCTCCTGTTCTGTTGTGTGTCACAGAGGACTGGCGGTGTCTCTGGTGTTTGTCTGTTTTGGCAGGAGGATATTCAGAACAAGCTAATTGAGTAAGGTAGTAGGAGGGAATTGTCTGAAATAAGTGTTTTCTCCTGCAGGAAGACCCTACTTAATGAATCTTCAAAACTTCCAACAGGAACTGAAGAAAATCTTTATTGTTCTATGTTTCTCTGTATAATTTCATTGCCATTGCTTTGGCTTTGTCCAGTAAAATCTGGAGATATTATAGTCATTAGTATTTTGTTGAGTGCTTATCCAGAACAGGCAATTCATGAATACGTAACATGAGAAATATGTTTAACTGCTGTACTTGGAGGATGAAGGTGGTGAAAAGAAATCTCCTTTCTAACCTTGCTTAATGTGTTGCAAAAGGAAGAATGGAACTCAAATACTTGTTGAGGTTTATATTGTTAATGACACTTTTAAGGAGAAACTCGTAACTCAGGAAGTCTTCAGTCTGAAGAGTCTGAATGCTTTGGGCTTCTGTTTGTCTCATTCTGACAATATGGCAGTGCAGGGTGATCAGATTTGATTCCTCTTTGTTCCAGAGCATGCTCTAGTGATGGCAGATGAAGGTAAATAATGTAATTTCTTTATCTGCTGTTGTTTTTATACAGTTAGAACGGAGCTATCAGAGATTTACTGCATTTTATGCCAGTCGTCATAGTGGAAGGAAGTTAACGTGGTTGTATCAGCTGTCCAAAGGAGAATTGGTTACCAACTGTTTCAAAAACAGGTACACGTTACAGGTAAGGATAACGTTATGCCAATAGCACTTGGTGGTGATTGCATTCAGAGGGCTGGATGCAGCTAATCATTAAGAGACATGCGTTTGTGCTCTGCTCCAATGGGGATAATTGTCCTTCCTTGCCTTAAAGTACCATCGTGCAGATAAATGTGTTTAAAATGTGGAGTGTAGAGGTTGAAGGAGTGAGTCTGTGTGAATACCTGTGCTTGCACACAAACTCACGGGTAGTGCAGTGAATTTGTATGTCAGAATATTCATTAGCAGTATGTAATAATGCATCTCAATAAGTATTTTAAATCATTCAGTTTCTCAATTGGGGATGTGGGGAGTGTATGTCTGTATGCATATACACACACACGTTTAGCTACTGTGTAATGATGCTCACATGCATTCATTAGCTTTATTCTTGTGAATAATGCTACTGCCCTTAGATAAATCAGAGCAAAGGTGCAAGACCTGCTGACTACAGAGCCATCTATTACTGAGGTGAACATAAATGCCAGCCCTCCCCAGATGGTGGTTGGCCTTATGATTAACAGAGCCTTTATTCTATGCTTTATTTATCGATACTTAAGATCTGTTTAAAAGCAAATTGCCTTATTAAAGGGAATACATTACTTGTGCTTTTAAGTGGGTGTTGAACTGTGTTGTGTGAGACAACTGCAGCCTCTTTGCATAAAATCTCAGGCTCTTTACACCTCCCTGTCTGCTTTCTCTCAAAAAGTAGGCTGAAGAGGGGAGTTCACAGCAGTGAGAAGAAACAATATAGCCTCAGACTCTGAACTTGTCATCAGCATATGTTAACCCTGTGGTGATAGGTGTGAATAAGCTACTGTTTATAAACTTGATTTCATTATTCTGCTGGAGCTGGGAGGCTTGTGGGGATGAATTCAGTGTTCACTGTAGCTTTTAGTGAAGATTAAATGGGTAAGAGCCAGGGACTGACAGAGGAAAATAATTAAAAGCTATATTAACAAGTAGATAAGGCTTTAACACTGTAATAGAAGATTTGATGAAGTGTCTGCAGCCACTTAAAATGATCATAATCTTAGGGCTTATGTTTAGATAATGCTGGAAGGTAGAGTTCTGGTTGTATGAGCAACATTAGAGTTTTCTGCATTGTAATGATGAGCCGGAGTTGGTTATTCTGTTGTCCAGATATTCCTGTGTATGTGTGTAACTGGCGAGTTTCAGGCTGTTCAAGTGCAGTTCATTCTTTCTGATGTCCCCCCTCTCCCCTTCATTCTCTTTTCTTTAGGCATCCACATTCCAGATGGCAATTTTACTGCAGTACAACACAGAAGATGCCTACACCGTGCAGCAGCTGACAGACAGTACCCAAATAAAAATGGTAGTGACTTTGCACATTTTATCACACTTGTGAACAAGTCTTTGGGTCTTCAGGGCTCTTCCTGCTGTCCTAAGATTAGACATGCACAGGTTGCCCAGAGAAGTGGTGAATGCTCCATCCCCGGCAGTGTTCAAGGCCAGGTTGGACAGAGCCTTGGGTGACATGGTCTAGTGTGATGTGTCCCTGCCCACGGCAGGGGGTTCGAACTGGGTGATCTTAAGGCTCTTTCCAACCCAAACCATTCTGTGATTCTGTGCTTGAAGCCACAATTGGTTTCTGTCCTGGAGACAGATGTGCTCTACTCTTGGCCAGTTTCCTTTCCTGTAATTGTAACTGCCTGGTCTTCTGATGAATCTTAGTGTGTATGTACTCCTCCTCATGACTAGAGTGAATTGTCCAGCTTCCTTCTGAGCTCTGGTAGGAAGTTTTCCATATCCTACTGTGTCCCTTGTCATAATCAAAGACAACATTCAAGGAAAAGCAGCGTTTTCCCCTAAATGACTCATCTTGTGCATCTGTTCTGCTTTACCTCTCAAGGCTTACATACCTAAGCATAGTGAAATCTGCAGTTTTGTTGGCTCACTCTCTTGTGGTAAAGGCTCTCGTTTCTTCTCAGGTGGACTTGGTGGCCCATAGTTGATTTGGGACCTGTGTCCTTTACTGATAGTTTTGCATCTTATGTGAAGTGAGGCAACTTTTAGTCAGTGAGATATTTAGATTTAGAAATGTCTATTATAGTTACTGCTGCTGCTGGCTCACAGCAAACCCAGCGGCTTTGTGGGGTTACCATTTATAGTAGATGCTTGTTTGCAGATATTTATTTGCTTATTTGTTTTGCCCCAGTTATGGTTGGACCACAATAAATCTGGCTCCTAAATCAGTAACTGGAAAGATCTATTGTTTGGCATCAGTCTTTCTGAAGCATTTGATGTTATGTCACTGGCTGCAAGGGGGATACGTCCTGGAAAGGGCCTTATTATACTTTATTTCTATAAACTACATTTTTACTGCTTCTTTTCACTCATTTTACAGTGTTCTACGCTTGCTAGGTCTTACTCTAAATATGTGTGTTCTTGCTGAAGTATTTCAAGTTAGATAAGGGCGCTATCGGCACTGCTAATGCTTTCTGTAATTTTGTAGGATATCTTGGCCCAAGTTCTACAGATACTCTTGAAATCCAAATTGCTTGTAAGTACTCCTGCTTTCTTATGGCCTGCTCAACACTCAGCAATGTGTATCAGTGGATGTGTATTTATTGGTTTGTTTATTCATTCCTTGCAGGTTTTGGAAGATGAAAATGCAAATGTTGATGAGGTGGAGTTAAAACCAGATACCTTAATAAAACTGTATCTTGGTTATAAAAAGTAAGAAAAAACTTCAGCAGCATCCATCATTTGTGTGTAATGGGGAGCATCCTTCTCTGCTTTCAGTTTGGGTAAAACCTAAAATACGTGGGCTGAAAGTTGCAGGGTTCAAGTGCTAACCCAAGTATAGACCCAACATGTACCAGCCTAGAGGGACGGGTAAGATTTCAGCTGTCTTTGACTTTGTCATGAAGTCTCTCAAGGCCTGGACATACTTCTTGTTCCTTGATTCTTATCTAATTTATCTCCGGTAAGAAATGGTGCTGGTTGGTACCAAGGTGCATGACTTTTATGTACTCAGCAAAATACATTATGGTTTATAAGGTTACAGTAGTGTACAGTGCCCAACAAAGATCAAAGTCTTAAGTGCTTGTCCACTGGAGGGAACAGGAGATGAGCAGGTTCAGTTTAGAACTTCACAGTGAACAGTGATTGGGAAGCTTAACAAACCATGATTGTCAGTAGGTTTTGTTACCTACTTTAACCAATGTTCTTTCAATGTGTGTGTTTTAAGCTGTTCACAGTACTGTGGTGATTTCTCACCATGCTCACCAGAGCATAAACACACAGAGTCAGTGAGGAGTTCAGTACTTCCTGCAGATAAGATCTGAGCAAAAGGAACATTTTAAACCCTTTCCTTGTACCTCACTCTTTATGTGTTTTCTTCCCTCCTTGACCAATAATTAAAGGTTAGGAAATTCCTGGGCAGTTATGTTAAGGCAGTGATGGAAGCAGCTCAGTGCACTGTGCTGTGTGGCTCAGTGGTTCATGATTTGCAGCACACGAGACTACACTAAAGTAACAGATCCCCTTATCCACTCCAGCATTCCCCATGCCCTGGCTTTTTCTGGAGTTGGCTTTTGCTCAGGGTTTGTTTGGTTTCTAAACAGTCTCACTGTTTTATTGACTTCTGGTGTTTTCCTTTACAGCAAAAAATTAAGGGTAAACATCAATGTGCCAATGAAGACTGAACAGAAGCAGGAGCAAGAAACTACACACAAAAACATAGAGGAAGATAGGAAACTACTGATTCAGGTGACTTGCATTGCAGGACGCTGCCATGCTGTGAACTTCAGAATTAGTGTTGTAATCCCTTAATTAAATTCATTGTGGGGTTTTCTTGCTTTTTATTACGAGACAACCTGCCATTGCATGCATTCTGTCAGAGCTGAAATCATATTTACAGTGCTCTTAAGGGTGATTGGAGTCTGTCATAGAAAATCATAGTATCACAGACTCGTTTGGGGACCTTAAAGCTCATCCAGTTCCAACCCCTGCCACAGACAGGGACACCTTCCACTGGAGCAGGTTCCTCCAAGCCCTGTCCAACCTGGCAGTTCCAAAATGTGGAAGGCATGGTAGGACTCTTCTTCATGTTTGCTCAGACATCACATTTGAGTGTTTGGGTTCTGTGGATGCAGAGACCCCCTGACATCTGCCCAGGGTGAAAACCAGGTACTATGGACTTAACAGTGTGTTTTCTATCAGTTCAGCTGGACTCCAAGTTGAGAAGCAAAGGGGTGGGGGAAGGAAATACAAATGTGCTACTAAGAGTGTCACAGTAAGGTTGCATATATGAAGAAGGCTTTCTGTTACCCAAGTGTGGTTTCACGTAGCTCTTGGTACCAGTTATGACTGACCATAAGCATAGTTTGTAAAAGTCTTATGTCAAACCCACTTCTGCTGTGTGCTGTGTAGAATCTGAGTGCTTAAAGTCTGTGTGAGTAGCTGACATCTGTAGGCATGCTTCTCCCTATCTGCTGCTCATGTTTGCTGTGATGATGCTTCTTGTGCTAGCAGACATGATCTACCTGGGAAGTAAAACAGCTTTATCCAGCAGCAGGACAAGTAGTTTGCTCCTAAGCACCTTTCCATCTTTGCTGTGCAGGCTGCTATTGTGAGAATCATGAAAATGAGGAAGGTTCTAAAACACCAGCAACTGCTTGGAGAAGTGCTAACACAGCTGTCCTCAAGGTTCAAGCCACGAGTTCCTGTAATTAAGGTATGTGAGACCCACAGCTCTAAACTCGTGTTCCAGGAGGTGAGGAGGATACAGATAGACTGAATACATGCTGCTGAATTGAAAAGGAAAGCCAAGAAGATGGGGTGGGTAGGGACAGATTTTTGGAGTTGTAAATGAGTAGGAATTACTTCAGCCAGAAATAGGGTGTTTATAATATGCATGTTTTGTATTGTTGGCAGTGGTAAGATAGCAGCTTGATTGCATCTTTCTACATCAGTGCCAGCTGACAGCCTTTGCTCCAGGCTTACCTCTTGTTCCTGCTCTCCCAGTTGTGGGTATACCACTGCTGGTGGCCCAGCTCAATACAAAGTTTCTTGATCTCTCCTAGAGCAAAGTGGATTAGTGAAGTCCTCTGCCTGATGTGGTCAGAATTGCTCTGGTTTGTGCTCTTTGCCTACTCCCCTCCTTCACTTGGCAGGAAGCTCGGTGGCCAAACTCACTTTGTAGAAACCATAGAGGGGAGGAATGTCTCTGCTGGTGTCCCATGACTTGTGTTTGCTCCTCCCACAGAAATGCATCGACATCCTGATCGAGAAGGAGTACTTGGAACGTGTAGATGGTGAGAAGGACACCTACAGTTACTTGGCTTAACATTTTTATTAGCAATTACTTGACTGTGTGCCGCTCGGCAAATAGGTATGTGATGGAAAGAACGAAAGCAACGGAACTTCATAGCAGCCACCCTGCTGCCATTTGGACCTCCCTTTTTAATGCCTGAGACCAGGACTCCCATCAGCCAGTCTCAGATTTACATCAGAACTGCTCAGGATTGATACATTTCAAGTATGTAAATATGGACACCAATGCCATTTAACCTAATTTAAGAACAGAAAGGAATCAAACCCTTCTCCTTTAAGGGTTGCATGCTACTGCATTTAAATCAATACATTGGCTATAGGATAAACAGCTGCCATCCCAGGCAGCACTTAGAAATGTTGGCAGCACTTTGAGAGCGAGTCTGAATGGACCCATGTGTAATCTGCTATGAAAACCCATTTGTATAGTGTGTTTCATTTTTTAATGTGTGATAAATAAAAAACAAAAAATTAAAAGATTTCTGTACAAGTTGCATTTGGTTTTAAGTTTCATGATTTATCTTTCTAAATGTAAATAAAAGGTATAATGGTTATGAAAGCTGTAGAAATTCGTTTCGCTTCTCCTCCTTTGCCAGGGCTTCTGGCGATTTAAGCACACTGTTCTGTTAAGCAATGAATTGTCATCTCCTGTTGAATGTGTTATTTCTTTTTTGAGAGGAAATGGCTTTGAACAGAAAATTAAGTTGTGATGAGTTCAGAGGGTATGTGAACAGAAAACACTTAGAATATACATGGCAATACTTGGTGATCTGATAGCAGAAGTGTTTCTAGTGCTTAATATTGCTGTGAAGGGCATTGCCTCTGCCTCAGTGCTGCCCTGTATGAAGAAGGTTTTGGCCACCCCTTTCTTTGACTGGAACAGAAAATTGAGTGTTCCTGAACATTAATGGCCATGAAACGAAACCTGTGATGAGAATCGAAATACTGTGGAGTGTTACTCCATCTGTATTGATGGCCAAGACTTCATTCCATTCTTCTCACAATGTTGTGTGTTCATTTGTCCATGTGAAATTCAGCTTTCACCGGTGCCATCCTCACAGGTCTCACTTTTGGTAATGTATTTTGTGTTTTGATGGTGAAAAGAACCAATTTTTTGCAGCCAAACCCTTTTTTCCCCCCTTAGAATGTGGGGTTTGGTCACTGTTTGTTGGGGCATGAAGGGAGCTGGGGTTTGTGTTGATTCTCATTTTTCTCTGAGGGAAATTTAACTTTTCATGGTTACAATTCGGCTGTGACCTACAAGGCTGTGGGTTCAAAAAATAATGGAGCAGCATTAGATGTGATCCAACTGCATTTGGAAAATGGGAGATGAGGCTCAGTCCCACCCACCTGAGCTTTTGCGTGCTTGCTGTCCCTGTTCTGAAAGAACTTTAATTGCCCTGAGGACTGCAGCGTGGGTAATGGAAGCGTCTTGATGTTCCTTTTTCAAATTGCTTTTTGGGAGGCTTGTACTGCAGTGCTGCTGTTTGCGCCGCTTTCTGTGCTGGCTTTACGATGATGTTTTGTGTGGTTTGTATAGCCCCTTCTTGCAGAAAGCCTGGCGGTGGTAGATTGTTGTAGCAGGATATAAGAGTGGTGGGGTGAAGAGAAACAGGCTGAATGATTCGAGGCTCAAAGCACAGCCTTAACCCTTCACTGGTTAAAGCAGTGTTTCTCTGTACATGTTGTATGGGGTAAGGACTGATGAGGCTTAGCAAAAGCAGAGAAAAACTTCTAAACACTGATATTGTGACAAGCATTTGGGTGTTATAGGCTTTAGTTTGATGACCATCCTCACTGATGTCTCCTGCACTCGTTATGTCCTCATATTAATCTTAAATGTCACCTGAAGGAGCATTAACAGAACGGACAAGCATGTGCTTGCCTTTGCTCAGAAGCTGAAGGGCAGAATTCCTGTTGCTTCCTCAACTGGCTGACACAAAATTCCAACACAGTTCCAGTAAAAATGAAGAAGTTCAAGTATCCTTTATTCAAGGTTGAAAAATGTACCACACCACATTATTGCAAAAGTTCATAGGTACAAAACACTTTGCAGCTGGTGAGAAGGCAATAAAAAGTTGGGGTTGATTTGAAATTTGTTACTATAAATTACTGTTACAGTACTCTGCAAATACAGAATTGCAAATTGCATTTTTGTTTTTACTAAAATTGCCCACAGTACTAGAAATTCCTGAAGATAAGGCAGCTGTTTGTTTAAAAGAAGAGGTAGCTGGTGTCAAGGGATTTCCATTTCTCTTTCAATGCCCACATACTTAAGGGCATCAGCTTGGCTATATCTGAAATTAAAGAACATAAAACCAGCAAATCAAGCCCAGTAACACACAACATCTTCCCTTTGTTCTGACACAGAAGAGCAGCCCCAGAGCCTGGAACACACTGACCTTTCTCATAGTTTTTCAGAAGCTGGGGCCTTTAATCCTTGCGTGCATTTGCAGATGCGGAACATTGCTGACATTACTACAGAAACTGCTTTTAGAGCAGTTATACCAAGAGGAAATGCAACACTAGAATCTCACAATGCTGAAGTTCTTTTTGGCTAGTGGAAAGCAACTGCGTTTCTCAAGGTTGACTTCCACAGTATCATCATTGGACAGCTTAGTTTTCTTCACGTGAGATGGCTTCAGAGGAAATGACAAACAACCCTCACAAGCACTTCTCTGTAATACCACAAGAATACTCCTTCCCATTTCTGAACACCAGCTGGTAGCTAGGGCACCCAGCCTGATGACGGTTGATGTGCAGGTTTGTCCCTGTTTGTCACTAAATTTTCTCTATACAAGTTGCTGTTCCAAGTTTGTAAAGCTCTTAACCAGCTGCTTTCTCACATCACTCTTAGTATACTATCTCCTACTAATATCTGAGCAAGGGGAGTAGTTCTCTGCCATAAGGAGGCAAGCACGGTAAGCAATGATGAGCAGGACAGAAATACTGAAAGCTAATCCAGCCTGTGATAGGAAGAAGTTACAAAATCCATCTACCAACCTGTAGTCAAAGAACAGTTCTTCACCAGTCTGAATGGCTCTTTTAGCAAATATTCCTATTCTGTGATCACCGTTAACCATCATAACTGTGTAAAAAGAAATGGAAACTTACATTAATGCAAGAATGGTAAAAATGTGTATTCTCAGTAGCCCACAGCATTTCACATGTTGCTAAAAGCAAGCAAATGTAAAACTTACCTTTTGCATAGCAGTTGGGATTTACTGAATGGTTTGCAAATCTAATTTTGTTGCCCTTGCGTGTTGCATCAACCACAAAATCTAGGGAGGGAAGAAACAAATGACATCTGCACATTTGTGCTTAATACGTAGAGTGCTAGGATATGAGCAGCTGGAAAAGGTAACTGCTTAGCTACTCACATGGGAGAGCTGGCACATCATCCTACAGCAGCATTATTGTTCTGCAAGACACATGCTATTCCTGCTGCTCCACACTGTGCTTTCCATTTATCTCCTGCCACAGTGGCAGTACCTGAGTTTCTCATTTGAAGCTTCTCTATTCCACAAGGAGAAGCTCCACAAATATGCTAAGAAAACATTGACACAAAGCAGCTTTTTTTCCTCCTTTCGAGTATGTCCCATGATTTCACAGTTAGAACAGTCTGTATTTGTCTCTTTAAGTTGCAGTAGCCACATGCCATGTATCTGTGTGGCTTTTTTCTCCCAACATAATTACCAACATAATCTACTGCTAATTTAATCCACAGTAAAATTATCTCGGACAATGCCCAGCAAGCCTTTTAAATTCTTTAGGCTACTTAATGCTTGCGCATAATTTTACCATTAAATTCTACTTCTTCTCCTCTTGTGTAATAGGCTCTCCATCACTACTACTTTGTGATGTAGTGATCTTTTCTAACACAGGAAAAAAAAGAAAAGCACTAGCTATGAGTATTAGGGATCCACACATCGCTAGGAGAATGTGGAGAAGAAAACAAACCTCTCAATGTTACCTGCTGCCTGCAAAAGAAGAGGGCTGAGACCAAAATGGCAACTGCATATTTGACCTGTGCTGCAAGGGGTGTGACTAGCACATACGTACCATTATTCAAGTTAAACAGAAAGCTGCACATGTACTTGTCATACACTTTTCCTCTTCTGTCTGCCTCATCCTGAGAAATAATCTGAAAGAAACAGTACTTGTCAAAGAGACCACCTCTTCCCTTTTGTAGCCATAGCAGCTTAAGGTCAAAAACCCCAGACATTCCAGAAGGTTTTTACTCTTTGCAACTGAAAATATTCTTAAACTTGAAGTTCTGTTTTCAGCAAGCACCCTGCACTCACTAGTGGCTTGCTCTTAGCATGAATAAGCTCTTTCAGAGCAGAAGGAAAGCAAGAATTGTTTCTCATCTCAAAACTGCAAACGCAATTTGGGGGTTTATTACTACAGCATGTGATTTAATGAAAATGCCTACTGAATTTTAGTACTATAATAAGTGATTTTGCACAGAATTCCAGGTGTGTCTGAACTAAGTGACATCTAAGACAAAAATGACATTCCAGCTGCTCATTCTCACAAGAACCTGTCTCAATTTTTTTGTGACGTTCCAAATTAAGCTCCTGGCTCCAGCAGTAACTGTAGATGGAGTCAACCACATCCCTCTCTCTCTCTGATACCAAGTTAAGAGACAACCTCTTGGTCCCCAGGCAACACACAACTTCACCAAATAAATTCATACGTAACTACTGTTCTCCATCCTTACCTCACCACAGTATTCAGAGATGAATTCATTCTTCTGTACAGGATCTTTGATGAAAATTCCCCAGCCTGCCACATCTGAAGGTGCCAATAACAAGTGCTGTGGGAGAGAAAACCAACAAATTTAGACATGCCTGGTTTTGTTTGAGCTTTTTGTTGTGGGTTTGGGTTTGAAGTATATCACTTAATAAAATATATGCTGGGGAAGAGAAAACAAACACAGATTCTTCTCATTATCAAATGCACACTAAAATTGCAGCTTGTGGATCAGAAATCGTATGTGAAAGAAAAGCCACATGAAGTACCTGAAAACCAGTAAAAAGCTTAACCTTGAAATGAGGGTGTTTTATATACAAACACATACACATTAAAGACTTTGAACTAGAAATGTCTGCAGATAGGAGCCCACTACTGGTCAGTTCAGTATTGGACTGAACTAGTTTGTGAGAAGATGTTCCTGAGGAGAAATAAACCTTGGTTTGTTTATTTAACAGAGCTGAACGGGCTTTTGAGATCTCTCTGGTAGCCTGCATACAAGTTTGTGCATTAGAATCCACAAGTGAAGAAAGAAATAGTACCTATGTCTGAGCTGAAATTCCTTACGCTGCTCAAAGGAAAGACTGATGAGCTGTCATTTTAGAACAGCAGCCTATGTGCAAGCTACAAGCAAAGCCTGAATGTGTAAGGGGAGATACTCTACTGCACTGTTACACGGAAAACTGACTAACTGATTCAGGATGAAATGTGCACAGAGTGCAACAGCAGCACATGAACATCAGTGACAGCTACCTCCTTTTTTGTTTTTCTTTTCCTGCTAGCATGAAGAAATGGAAGAACTTCCATTGTCTGGCATGAAAATATGAAACCACCTCAAAACCAAAGCAATAGGAATGTAATGGTACAGCTACGTACCTTTTTGGATCCTCTCTGAATGCTGCAGTTCTTACAAGACACATTTTTGCTGTCCCAGTGGTCGGCTGCTCCACATGTTAAACAGAGGTCAGGATCACATTCGCGTACAGCTAGGTAACATGGACACTGCTTAGTGTTGCATTGTGCTTTACAACGACATCCAGGAAACCTGTTTTGGCCTAAAAAAGAGTACATAGAAAACAAAAAGAGCAAGTACGAAAAAATGACATTGTAAAACTAAGAGAGTGCAGATTGAACAGGTTGCCCAGAGAAGTGGTAAATGTTCCACCCCTGGCGTTGTTCAAGGCCAGATTGGACAGAGCCTTGGGTGACATGGTCTAGTGTGAGGTGTCCCTGCCCATGGCAGGGGGTTGGAACTGCATGATCTTAAGGTCCTTTTCAACCCAAACCACTTTGGAATTCTATAATTGTAACGTATCTGAATATTAAAAGAAAACACCCAATAACCAAAGGCACAGGACATTCAGAAGCACTGCAGATACTTTCCTTTCCTGATTTTACTTCAGTCTTCCTCAATTTTAAGTCCGAAGACTATTTCTGCCTTCATGCAAAGGCTTTGTGCAAACACAGTCTGTGGTACAGACAGACTTCTAGCACAGAGTTAGATGTCTGAGACAGTGAGAGAAATTTATAGAGTTTTTAAATGCTTTACTTACATTCTGAGCTGCACTGACAAAACTTCTCACAGAAGTTTTGAGCAATTACACATGGACATGAGCTATCGCAAGGCTGACGTGGATGATCACATGGCTGATAGTTGTAAACATGATTCGATGACCCATCTGAATAAAAATAGCAACATTTTGCAAAGTTGAAAAGTGCAAACAAATAAGAGGCAGTTCCCTTCACTCTTGAAAGTGGAAATCCCCCTTCAGTCCTTTAACTAAGAACCCCCCCCCAAAATTACCAACAGAATCCCAAGCCTACAATGAGTGGTGTCAAAAACCCAAAAGCCACCAAACCAGAAGTGCGACATTAGTTAGGCGTTTGTCACCATTAGCTGCCTGCTTCCTAGTGCACTTTGTTCCGACCATGACTAAGCTGCTTCAAGTGCTCAGAGCTGAACACTGCTTACTGTGGAAAACTGAAAGACAAAACTACAATGGTACAATTTCCAGTGTTCTGAAGTCACACTGATATACAGCGAAGTGAATTTGTTCTAATACCCAAAGTAATTTCTACTCTGGAGCAACAGTCAACTTTCAAACAGATACACTGGCAGAACACTATCTGGTCATTATACCACTGTGCTTTCCCAAGTCAATCTTCCAGTAGAGACAATGCATCTCACAGGCAAGAAAAGCCTATCAGGGACAACTCTAGAGCTTTACCTGTAGAGCAGCTAGGAGAATTTGGTGCTGTATAAGTTATATTAGCTGTTACTACTCATGAGCTAGCGTTGGGTTTGCATGTATGCATAAGAACGCTCAAGTTGGCAACCAGCAATCAAAAAGCAGGCACAAACTGATCGATTACTGATGTTGCTAGAGTCCCAACACCTCACTACAATTTTTCAGATAACTCTGAAATAAACTGGTTTGAAAACCCCCAAATGCTGCTTTTCACTGCAGCTGCTATTGTTAAAACTTCAGTGAGAAGTACAGACAATCTCATACTGGAAAGACTGTAAATTCAGCCTCCTTCCCTTTTGATTGAATTCTACAGAGCTCTTCCAGGTGTGTAACACAAGCAGTACCTTTTGTCCCTACAATATCTGTTATGAGAGCTTCCTTTTTTTTTTATGCCCCCTATAATCCATAGCTCCCCACGGAACGTGTAAAATGGCATGAAGAACCCAACCCCCCAAAAAAAAACACAAAACCAAAAAGCAATAGTAGGATCTTAAAAGTTCAGGACATAAATTGAATAGAAAGATGCTAACCCTTTTTCAGCTGTATCTTTCTGCAATGAGCAGCCCACAACCTGCAAAAACACAAAACACAAGAAGGTTGACAGGAACTCCTCCTGCAATGGGCTGGTAAAGGTAGCTGTGTCCTGCACCCCACTGGACTTAAAATGGGAAAGTTTCTGGCAACAGGAACATCTGCACAAGTGGTTGCAGCAGATCCTCCCTGTCCCAATCTCTTGGAGCTGACAAGACCGAGGTTCAGTAGGCTGCTCCCTCCCCCTCCCCACACCATTCCTCTAGTCTCAGGACTGTATAGGTGAGCAGCCACCACCCAGCCCAGGGTAGAGAGATGCTTCAGTTAGGATAGCCTTGAAGTAAAAACGGTAAAGAGGAGGCTGGTGGAGCTGCTTCTAGCAGGCAGAAGCAGCAACAAAATGAAGGATGATATGGAAGGATGTGTTTAAATATGGGAATGAAGGTCTGTCAGCTCTTTTCCTCACAGGTCTTGCCCCAGCACTACCCTGGTTGTCTCCTACAGATCACAGACAAGGGTCATCCTTCATCTGCTGAGCAATAAGTATATGACTGCAGGAGATCACATTCATGGCACAGCCACACACGTATTTCTTCTGGCTGGACACACTTTTCCCCAGTTTGTTCTCACTGGTCATACAGTGCTAAGCCTTTTCCTTTCTACTTCAAACTCTATATGCCTTTCTCTTGCATCCTTAACAGTTTTTCTTCAGTGCCCTCTTTCTCTTGTAGCTCAGCCATGCTCTCTGCCTTTGCAGAAAGTGGTGGTTTTGTTGCATGGGGATGGTTTTTGTTGGGTTCCCCTACCCCCAAGAATAACATGCTTTTTGTAATCATAACATAACTCAGTATACTTTAAAGTTCTTGCAAGGTACAATTACCCCTTTCATTTTGTATCCATTTCAGATTGTAAGGTCTTTTGGCAGGAAATGTCTACTATTCCATAAATAGCCCTGTCAGACACCACCGAGCAAAAAGACCTGACCAGACCTTTGGTACCAAAAGGGAAACCAGGATTAAGTACGGAGAAAACAATGGGTTTACGGTTTCTTCAATTCTAGACATTTTAGTTAGCACTTGAATTTCAGTGAACAAACATCTTTATACTTCTTGCGCTTTCTTACTATGTCATATAGCAACTGTCCCTTAGTCTCATGGGAGAATCCTCATTCCCTGGCCAAATAATAGTCAGCTAGCTGCACCCAGAGGCCTCACTTTCTGTGCACATTTACTTCACAGTCCAAAATACTCATCAACACACGTACTCAAAAGTCACCAGCACAGAACATTTAGAAATCTATTCTACCTTTCAGTGAATGCAACACTCTGAAAAAGTATCTCCTGCTATAAGTACTTAAATAGGATGCTATAAGCTGCTACTTCTTCCATAAAAACAAGGTATCAATTTCTACTTGGGCCCCACCACCACGACCACACACAAGAGCTTTAGGTAAACAAGATTCTCTATGCAATTGCCCTTTCAAAGCTTTACTGTTAGACTTAATGCTAAGTGCTTGACAGCCAACTTTCTTATAAGCCTTGGAAGGAATTCATACAAGTTAGAAACCCACAGAGGCAGATTTGTCCAAGTAACTGAGCTTAAAGGGAAGGAACAAACCCAAAGACTCAGCATTACAGAGCACTGCAATAAATAGATGATATTCCTACAAAGAGGGACTCACTCGAGAAAAAAAGGCTACCAACATACTTATGAGTTATGAGTTCATGACTCTTGCCAAGATGACAGTTCCCATATAATTGAAAGAAGCGGTGCAATTTTGACTTGAATTACTCTAATGCACATCAAACTACTTTTCCTTTTCGTCTGTCTGGTATTTGGATTATGTAGCTAATACTGTATTTTAACAGTTCTTTCATAGAAGCTTCTCTGTCAGGCCAAGATAATAAGGACCTCCTAGCATACCAAACCCTTAAAACCTTTCTGTCTTTAAACTTCTTAAACCACCATTTAATTAGAAATCAGTATAATTTTTTTTTCCTTTGGTAAACACTATCTTAATACTTCAAACATAAAATGCCACTAGCTGACTAGTGGCCACCTGAGACTTTTTAGTTTCCATGGAAAACTATAGGCTACATGGACAAGATCATGTGAATATAACAAAGATTAGTGCCATCAAAGCATTAACCTTAACATCTCATAATGGATAGAAAATCAAATACAACTGTCACAATGGCAAAGGCATCCTTTGTCACCCATTCCTTGGGCGACACGATCTAGGGTGAAGCATTTTTGCCCATGGCAGAGAGGCTGGAACTAGATGATATTAAGGTCCTTTCCAACACTAACTTTCTGTGATTCTATCAATTTAGCCACTATTGTAAGAGACTGGTGTCACAGGAAGAAGAGAACCTAGCAAGGAAGGAGCTGCAGACATAAGTGTAAGCATGAATTGTGGGGAATGACAGAAGACAGCATGAAGCAAGCTGCCAACACTGACCAATTCAACAGGAGGTTTGATTAGCACAAACAAATAGTACCTCCATTGACTAATAACTTTCAAACACTGCGAGAAAGCACTGTAAGTTCCACCCCAGCTAGTGCACAAGCTGAAGCCTGAGTACCATACTAGAAGTGGATTAATTTAGCTATCTGCCCTGTAATCTGCTATCTCAGCCAGAAACAAAATGCAAGATCTGGTCCCATGCAGCAGAAGCAAAGGAAAGAGAAAGACAGAATGGACAAAGCTCTCATGACTTGAAGCATCGTAAAAAACAAGACAGCAAATTGGAGACTCAGTGGCAGATCTCCAAGCAAGCAGGAGGACATGTACATCTGGTTCCTGACATCTGCAGGATAGCCAGCTCAGAAAACAAGTGTTTCCAGAAGCATTATGACAAGCTGTCAAAAATATTGTTCCTCTCTGCTAACAACCAGTGTTTTTAGGAGGCACTGCTATAAGCTAATCAGGAAGTAGAAATGCATTCTTTGGAAGAAGTAACAATAGCATTTCTTTCCCTGCACAGGGATACTCTGCTACCAGAAACAGCACTGAAAACTCAAAATACGTGCCAATGATGTCAATGTATGTTAGTTAATTCTGTGCAGTGTTTGATTTTCTGGCAGCACTCAAAGACTTCTTTTCAGCCTCCCAAATCATCTTCTCCAAAGCCTCCTGGCCACTCTAAGACTCGGCTTTCCAAGCAGGTGGCAAGTAGAATATCTGTGCCAATGCCTCAACTGCATGCGCTGCCCAATAACAGTGAGACTTTAAGCATCTATTAAACAGCACTTGAACTCTAAGGCAGAGCCATGTAACGTACTGAAACTTACGCAGTGAACAGCAACTCAGCAGAAGGTGGAAGAAAACCAGAAAATGGGAAAAAAGAAATCCTTTCAAATAAATTTTACTAAATAAACTATTAATAGGGGATGAGGGAGGGAAGGAGAACAAAAACAATGGAGAAGCAGCATTACATGGCCCTACAATCAAAAACAGATCCTTACTAATCCAGAGGGAGGACTACCAATTTATTAAAGCAAATATAACTCAGCTTCCAGCAATGGAAAAAAACCATATGCATAAGAGAATGACCAATACTCTTTCTTGGTTCATATTTTTCTATTGGCTTCTATGTCAAGTACTTACTCCTCCAGCAAAGCAGAGTTTTTACAAACTTCCAGGTCCGATGCATAGGACATGCTCTGACACTTACTGGCTCTCCAGAAAACAAGTGTCTTCTCTCATTAATTGGCCTTATTGTGGCTATCTAACAAAATGGACACTGGAAGGAGGAAAAGAATATCTTTTACTATCTGAGAGGAACGTAGCCTTGCCAGCTAGCTGCTCAGTATGCCTACATGGGCACCAAGATAGCACGGGAAGATGTCTTATGAGAAAATTTGCTATCAAGTCAGTTACAAGAGGCCATTAAAAGCAGCTTTCTTACTCTAGGAGCAAGTGAAGTCATCTAAAAGAAATTTAAACAAAGAAAGACTTCCAGATGGTCTTCCCAATTGCTAGCTGTGTGCCACCTTTAGAGTGCTCAGATTACAGTAGTATGTAGATGGGCTAAATGATTTTCCTTTGTAAAAGACTACTGCACATTGAAGAATGGAGAAAGCTGGATTGCCATCTAGTCTGGAAAAATCAAAGGATTTATCTCCTTCCTTCAATGAAATTTAAAAGAATTAAAAGCCACTTCAAAAACTAAGCTGCTAGCAGTAAAGTTTTTATATTGTTAACTAATAACAACGTCAGGAAATCCCATGTAATGGTATCTGCTTTTACTTATTTGGGAAAAAAAAAACAATATACCCCTAAAAGTCTCAAAACTCCTCCAAAACACTGTTGATATGGCAACCATACAATGCATTTCAGCTTCAAAGTACATTTGAGCCTTTTAGTTGATCTTTTCAAATAGATGCAGTGGCACCATTTTGATAGCAAGCTGTGTCAATCTGAAAGCAAACTAATTCCCAAAGTTGCACTATGGCTAAAATAACTCCAAACTTAAACAGCCAAGCCACCAAATGCCCATAAACTTGAAAATTGTGCCAAGAGCATTAAATCAATAGCTTTTGGTGTGAATGAGATCTCTTCCAGATGCTCACTTAATCTTTTCCTAACTTGCATCAGCTGCCTCACTGCTACAAAGCAGAAACATGCTACTCCACGTCAACAGTGTCTCTGAGCCAGTAGCAGGGATTTCCCTAAGCCTGGAAATAATAAATACACTTAGGCAAGCTAAGAACTGGAACAATAAACTTGGGGGAAATAAGGGAAATTAAAAGGAGAAATAGGAAACTTTATGGAAAAAAAAGTGTACTTACTGCTCGCAGAAAGAAATGTTCTTGCTAATTTCCAGTCAGCTTTTTATCTCCTATTTTCTTATCCCCAGGAATAAAACTACTCAGTTCAGAGCTGCAATTTTCAAACCTCAGGATTCTCAAAGAAAAAATGGCTTTCACTGACAGCAGCCACCGAGTTCACAATTTTAACAGAAATTGTTTCAGATGGTCTTTGTGGCTCAAGCAAAAAGCTTGGTTTTATTCTTCATTGCAGCTTCACTTCAAATAACTTGTTAACCTGGTCCTTCCTTTAAAGTTCTAGTTGATTACAAAACTGAGGTGCTACAAAGGAATAGTATCTCTCAAAAGCAAAAGGCTAAAATGCTTTTATTGACTATCGCAATCAAATGGAAGACGCTTCACCATAAAAACCCAATAAGCTTTAATTTAGGAAATACCATATAATCACTATTGAATCCCATTATAAAACTTCTAAAACTCTTGATTTATTGCTGCAAACAAAGTTACACAATATCCTGAATGTTGTAACAAGCTGTGTAGAGAATTTCTAATTTAACTTAGTTTTACCTACTTGCAGCAATACACCTAGAAGAATCTGGCTGTAAAAGAGGTTAAAAAGAAGGGAGAGGGTAAGAGAAGTGGAAGGTTATACTTGCCAATGCAGTAAGACTTTCGTCTCAAACCAAAACACCACTCTGGTCTAATGCTGCAAATTTTGGTTTTGGAAGCAAAAGGTGAAGAATTGCATGACTTTTTCCTCCAAAATACTTTCTGTTCTGATCCCCTGTAGCTCAAATTTATGCTAAGGTTATTTAGTAACAGATTTACCTGTGTTTCCTTTTCTTCTTTCTGGGAGGAGTATCAACATCTTCAGCAGGGACTGGAGCAATAATACTAGATTCCTTTACTCTAAACTCATACACCTAACAAGAGATACCATAATACATCCACGATAAATCTCTCACTGGTAGAAAGTTGCTCATTTTCCAAGTTAGTATGATTTCCTCCAACCAACAACTTACAGATTATTATCCAGTCATAGTCTCTTTTCAATACATTTAAAGTTGATTGCCATTTAACAACAGATAGTCTAATTTAAGCCTCCTGTAAATTTAATTTTAAAACAGTTTTAAAACTAGCTTTTATCTACTTGTGGCATGAATTCTGGATCATAGCATTCTTGGGAAAACCAAGAAAAGTAATTAATTTTCTCTTTTTCCAATCAACACTAGTATTTCTGTACTTCAGTTTTAAAAGTAAAGCGCTATCATCCTTAGTAAGTAGCTTCCCTTCTTACCTGCCTGCACGTTTTGGTCCCAATCAATCTGGCAATTGCACAGAAGTTGTCATAGTAGGTGCCAATAAGAACTCTAAACATTGAGGCTTCTGCACCACTCCATTCCACATTTTCTGGAGGCTCAATATTTGGCTTCATCTTTATTGGTGTCTGACACCTAGAATTTGCTTCTGTAATAAATAATTGAGAGTATGGGTCAATGGAAGGCTATGTTCCAAAAATTTTATATAGCATTTAAAAATGTCTAATAATTAATTGCCCTTAAATATATCCTAGGTTTGTGCTGGTTTTTTCCAGTTTAAGAGCCACAACAACAGCACCTTCCACATGCCCCTTCAAGGAGTTAAAAATTAGGTAAAGAGGAGCTACTGAAATTACATAATCTCACCTCTATACATAAATTGAGACAAGCTGGAAGTTTTCTTACAGGCTTCTATTTGATTAAACTCATGTTATTACTGTCTTTTGAGTCGGATCCATACATTCCAAATACATAGTTTCTAGGATCACTTGGCTCAACTTGTTTTTAATTCTCCTGAGCACTGCAGCAAATTGAATGAAGAAGCCTTGACTAGCCTTACCAGAGGAACTAGACGTTTCATCTTTCTTTTCTTCTTCTTCTTTATCATTGTTTTCTCCTCCAGTTTCAGTTCCAGCTTCTCTATCACTATCTGTGTCCTTCGATTCCAACACATTTATTGTCGGCGTACTAGGTCTGCTGGTGTTGTTTGGAAGTCTTCCCCTCCGGCGGCCACCGGGGCGCTTCGGTGGTGTCTTTATGCGCTCAGCGGTTAAGGCAGCTGCAAACTCCTTTGCACCTTCCTAAATACAAAACATTATCATTTTCAGTAAAAGAATTATCATAGAATCAGAGAATGGTTTGGGTTGGAAAGGAACTTAAGATCATCCCGTTCCCACCCTCTGCCATGGGCAGGGACACCTCACACTAGACCATGTCATCCAAGGCTCTGTCCAGCCTGGCCTTGAACACTGCGAGGGATGGAGCATTTACCACTTATTCGGGCAACACATTCCAGTGCCTCACCACCCTCACAGGGAAGAACTTCTTCCTTATATCTAACTGCAACTTCCCTGTTTCAGTTTGAACCCATCACCCCTTGTCCTATTGCTACAGTCCCTGACGAAGAGGCCATCTCCAGCATCCTTGTAAGCTCTCTTTAGATACTGGAATGCTGCTATGAGGCCTAAAATCTCATAGCAAAAACTGTTTTCACCTATGTCAGGGATTAGGGGAGAACACATTCCAATTGCATACTATACAACTTTGCATTATTCTACAAATTAATCACAAAAACTTAAATTCCAGTCAAATGTACTCTAACCATTACCATAAATACTTCTGACGCCATAATGAAAACAACCCCAACCCCGCATTTACAAAGCATTTATGTCAGTATTTGAGTTCTACTTTCATTTTGGCTACCAAGTGAAAAACAATTCAATGGTAAATTTCTATTTTTCTACATGACAAAAAATAAGAGAATTTGCCACAGAGAATTCCCTTCAAAATAAAAGAGCTCTTCTTCCACATGGCACTTAAACAATATGCATTCTGCATTTTTAAAAATGCAGACACTGGTAATTTGTTTTCTGGTGGAAAAGGGTCTGACAATGCATAGCCAATTTTTAGATTGGAAAATTAGATGGTTTCTCACCCCCCCCAAAAAAAAAATAGAAGTATGAGAGAGGTCTGAAATTATATTACTAAGGATTTCATCTTATTAACTTCTCTCCTGTTGTTTCTTAAGAGCACAAATACCAGATAGAATCTGCCTTCAGCAAACTAAAGCACCTTTGTCATTTTGAATTGTAATTTTCTCAAGAGAGAGCTAAAAGTCTGCAAGATCCAGTTCTTTGACTAAATGGGACACAATAGCAGCAACACATTATTAGGAAACAATAATCTTTCTTCCTTACAATTATCTTAGGCTACATCTAATAGAGCTGAAACCACTCCTACTTAGACTTTCATTTGATGATTGCAAGTTACCTCTTTTCTTATGCACAAGCTGAAGATAACATACGTCACTGCAAGTGGCCCACAAGTATATGCACTATCATAGGTTCAGCATGTCCTTACACTAAGCACTTAGTGAATTCTAACATATGAAATTATCTTACCAGATGTTGATAACAGTGCGGTCCACAAGGCTTATTATCTAATGCTGTTTCTGTATTCTTTCGTTTATAAGTATTAGGAGTTGCATGGAATGCTGTTGAATCAAACATCACATTTGTAAGTTTTAATATGAAAATACATTTAACACCTAACCTCAAACAGAATCAAAAATACAAGGTTTGCCAAAACTTTACTAAAAACAGAATAAAAATTATAAGAAATGGAAAACCCCCCTACAAAATAAACCCCATCTAGTGAAATCTGACTTACCACTTAAATACAGAGACAGCACATGGTTACATTTTGCATATGCCTGTTTACATCAGTGAACACAATCATCCCATTTGTTTCATGTATCAAGGAAGACTTGCTGTATCTCCCTTCCCAACAAGAAGAACAGACTTTACGGCCATTACCATGTTAAACAGAAGTATTCAAGGCTTCCCCTATTAATGCATGATCACTTTTCAGACAGCAAGATTCAGGTGTGCAATTTCTATCTTGTCAAAAAGTCTAACCCCATACACTTTGGAAAGGCAATGGACCTGCTTGTCATTTCTGTTAGAGAGAAGGACACTTCTCTTCTCTTACCTCCAGTAAGCATTTTACTCTATTCGTGTATCAGCATTCCAAATAAGCTGACAGGTGGTAAGAGTTCAGTTGCCATATCCCAGCTGCAGGGTAAGTTAGCATTGCAAAGCACTGTGGATCAGAACAACCACAGTTACACCTGCAACTTGCAGAAAAGTGTCTGCTCATGTGTCTGAGAGACTAAAGAGCTCTGTATCAGTTGCAGAACAGTGACTTGGAATAGAGCAGAACTGTGCATGAGCACCTTTGTAACAGGATGAGAAAGTTTCCTACCCATTCCCTTTGCCAGAGCTCATCTCTACCAGCTCTCTCCCCCTGCAATCTCTGCCTCCCAGAAGAATGTTTTCAGAAAGACTGATTTTCCCAGTTCTGCTGGAAGCCTTGGTAACTCTCCTGTGTCCCTTAACTGAAGCCTGGAAAACCTGAAGCTAGATTCTCACCAGAATTCATATCCATGGCCCCAAATTTTACCAGGAGCTTTTTGAAATATCACCGTTAATTTTCTGCAAGTCTCTAACAAGAATTCCTCCATGCTCAAGCCATGCTTTTTTTTTGTTTGTTTTAGCATATATATTAAAGATATGTACAAAAATATACATATGTGTGTGTAAATAAATACTCCCCCACCACCCAGTGTGTTAAATAGTGTCATACACACCTGCAAGGACCAAAAATGCAGACCATACTCAAGTTACTAAAATAAGACTACTCAGTGCAAGCTGCCTATTCCCTAATGCTCCATGAGGACCTACAAACAACACCCATCTGAAAACACAGCTTCCCAGCACTGTAAAAGCACTTATGTTACAGTTTCACCACAGCTGCATTTAGGCAGCTGTAACCCACAGTTTTTCAACACTCAGTTAACAAAAAGTGCTAATGTTTAAACTCAAAGAATGTTACCCTGTTACCCATATTAATCCACAAGGGCTGTTCCGTACCAATATCACACACATCCTTCCCCTTCAATAAGCCACCACCATAGGCTTTCTGACTCATCTCTTTCTGGATTGTACACAAGCCTTCTCTTTGTAAGTCCACTACACTTTCAAGACTGATCTTTTCAAACGCAATTCCTTCCCTTTTAAAGAACGTGGGGCAAGCTCATGTGTTTTCACAGGCAAAGTTTATAAAGCAAATCTCATTGAAGTGATGTGGCTTGCACATTGCCTCACAAGCACTTGTTGGTACCAGTGGGGAGGGTGACCAATGGTGATGAACAGTTCATAAGAGAGCTTCTCTAATGAAACCACTCCATCTTGGAACCATCACTTCCTGCTTCCCTCGCATAAGGAAAGGTGTACTGGAAATTAAATCGTAAATTCCATAATGTTATGCCTGTATTAATGACAGCACATGGAAACCTCAGGGAAGCAATGTATTCTTCCAAAGCTTCCTTAAAAAGGTATAAACAGTATAAAAGTATCACTAATCAATACTGCATCACTTTCTGCGGAGAAAGATACTACTTTATGAATCTGGAACCACAAAAAAGTTTCAATTTACCATATATGGACATACAGAGATGTAAAAATTATTTGCAAGCAAGTATAGGAATATAATTTATGCATATTGTTGCTACTCTTTCTTCCCCCACATTCGAGCTTTTATGTGATATGTCACTCCTCATGCATTTCAATATGCTCATACATTTTGTAGGTAAAATATGCTAAATAACAAAGAAAGCTTGCAGTTTAATGCAAAGATATTCCATCTTTGCCAGCTTTTAAGAAAAAAATGAGATGATGGGAGCCCCTCCACTCAAATGTGCAGGGGGAAAAACCCCACATGTTTCAACACTGCATCTTTAAACCTGCACAATATACCGTTTCATTCATTCAGGGCTTTACACTCTCTTCAAACACAAGGAAAATCATTTTGCAACAAGGCAAAAGAACAGGAAGAGATTTGCAAGCCATGACCCACATCAGACTGCTGCAATGTGCAGAAATCAGAACTATTCTTTTCACATGTATTTTGCAGATGCAAACGTTTCTCTCAGGAGTTCATTTGTGCTAGGTCCTAAAATGAGTGCTTTAAAAAAAATTGTTTTCCTTTAGACAATGAAGAAATGTTCAGTTTGTAACACAGTGAAACAAATCAACGTTTGACTTTTTAAACCTGCAAGACCTCAAAAATACACTATATCTGACACTTCATATTGAATCATATTTGTATTCCACTATATCGAAAAAGAACAACATAGTCTAAGTACTGACAACTACAGTCAGAGTCTACCTCACTGTTGTGAGGTATTTTCTTGGAGGCTTCTTACAGTGAAAGGACCCAGAACAAGAATAAAACTCTTTGTATAGCTGCACTATGAGTCTTGCAAATATCAGTAGGTCTTGTTAGTTTGGTGGGGGTTTTTTAAACCAAAGACTACTTTGCAGACTTTCCTAAATAACTGAACTCCGTATTTCATCAATAACTTCCTTAAGAAAGTCATTCTAAAACTGCTTCACTAAGCATGTTTTCTGCCTTTGAGATTTATTACCTGTCTCATTCCCAATGGGCTCAATTCTGATACTTTTCATAATGTGAAAGTACACAGGCAAGAGTTTAGCCTGAAATGTACATTTGCTTCACAGTCAAGCTATTCGGGAAATTCTCCCTACCTGATATTTTTCCTTCTTCTAAATTCTTTGTTAGTCCAGACATTTAGGCATAATTCCTTGCTGCCAGCAAATGAAGTCGGTACCCAAGATTTTTCAGTAATGTCATCACCTGCACATAAAGGGATTGCCAGGTCGTCAAGGGGACTTGACACGTTAAAAGTCTAATGATAACTTTTCCAATATTTAACCCAAATGCTCTAGAACAAAGATTGGATACTCCATAAAATAAGGCTAGTAACAAAAATGGAGTCTAAGAGGGAGCAAGGACAGAAAATGAACCCAGACCTAATACAATTCCTGGGCTAGTTTTGGTTTTTTTAATTTTAGTTCTCTGCCTTCTCCAGAGAATTGCAGCTTTCAAAGTACAAATCTGATCACTACATCCCACCACATTCCCAAAGTAATTCATCAAAAAGAGCATCTGCAGAAGTCAGGACATTACCCTTCAGCTCTTGGCAACTGGAAGAAGTACAACACAGGAACAACTGATCAGGGTGCTAGTAGAAACGTTATGCACTTTTTAAAGAAGCTAAATACTGAAGTTGTTGCAGAGACACCGAAAATTGCTGATGCAGCCTTGTAATCACCAGAGCAGGCTTTCTTTGATGAATTACTTATTCCCAGCAAAGCATCTGATGGATTTGACCAACAGCCTTAAGATTTCACAGCAAGCAAAGAGGTGTTACAATTGGCACTCTCAGGTTTTAATGGAAAGATCCCTCGCTCTAGACAGACACACAGACAGACACACACACAAAAACAGGAAGCAATCCTCTCCCTTTGCTGTTACAAAAACAAAAAGCAGGAAGCAATGAGTCCAAAGCAGTGACCAGGCATTGTAGTGGTGGGATTTGGGTATGTCTCCAGGGAATGGTGACTGAAGCATTGGTTTTCAACATCCAGCGTCCAGGCTGGAGGCTACCATAGCGACTGCATAAATCAAGCACCAAGAGATGTCTTTGCAATGACCAAGTATCACATACGTTTTTACCAGTGACAATGCAAGTGCTGCATAAGCTGTCATGAAGAGCATTATCATAACCAGTAGATTCATACTGACACAAAGGTACACCTTGAATGCTTCCACAGTGGAAGTGTTATTCTTCCTTCTTTCTGCTACGACCCTGAAAACCTGAAGAGGTACCTTAAGGTTTAGGCCTTTTTAAGTACGAGGCATGGTTCAAAATGAAGCTTTGGACGTGCACCACCTTGGAAAGAATACTGACCTAAGGGACTTCTCAAAAAATCACCAGCAACAAGAATTTAGGCAACCTTTTAGCATAAGCACTTTGTCTTCAATCTGAAGGTTATGAACACAGAACTGAAAGGATGCTGCTAGTGTGAGAACTGAGGTCCTTCAGCACATCAGTGACATGACTCTGGACTTACTCATTGGCTGAATCTGGCACTTAAGAACATATCAAAATGAACACTATGAACCTGTCCTTCACAGCATTAGAACAAAAGAAGTCTCAGAGTTGGGGCCTCAAAACTGTGGACTCAAATCTGTAATACCAGGCTCCAGAGTAGTAGGCATGAAAATGTGGTCTGTGAATACTTTCAGTTCTACTTCCAACAATCTGCAAAAATTACTATGAAAGGCAAATATATATAAACTATGAAAGTAACCCAATATATGTGTATTTTAGAGGAGCCCGTATCTGCACTCTTACAAGTTTATAAAATTAATGAGAAAAATGGCCTAAAACCACCACTGTAGCAGTACCTAAAGTCTTCTTGGGTGCTACTAGAAGTTTGTTCTTGCTATGTCTGGACAATGCTTTCTTGAGGACTTAAAATCCAAAATCCTTTTGAAGTCATCAAACTAGACTGGCATTCAGTCATCCTGCTAGACTACTAAGTGTCAAGAACATCTGTCAAGCCAGATGAATGGATCTGCCAAGAGGCAGCATACAGCTTCACTTCCCTGTCCTATCAACCAAGGCTACACACAGCAATTCTTGGAATGAATCATCCAGGCAACTAAGGTACTTCTAAACAAAACCTACAGCTTCAAAGAACTCACTGCGTTGAAGCTGGCTGAACAAGGCAGCAGCTATACCTCCAGAAGCTTATTGTTCTTAAGCATTATTCAGAAGTAAGAGCATCTTTCTTTGCACTTCAAGCAAGGCCTGCTTACAAGGAGAAAGTGAAACTAATAGACCAAACTCCAAAATCCACAAATATTAAAGAAAGTATGAACAGGAAAAGCTTCCCTCCTCCCCACCTGCTGAGAACAATTCAGTTCCTCCTCAACCTGAAACGGACACCAAAAACCAGCACTGTGGAGAGCCTTCAGTATGAAGTACAAATATAGGCATGTGTGCTAGATGAGGAGCTGCTAACAACACAAAGATTTCCAAACAAACATGCACGCACACTCACAGTGGAACATGCAAATGAACAGTTCAGTCAAAAGAGAAAATTAAGTTGGAAGAGAGGGCATCACAGTATCCAACTACAAGTCAAACCACTTCACATTCGACTGTTAGGTTCCCCTTTACATTTGACTCCATTCTCAAGTAGCGCTTCAGAAGCCCTTTATTCTTCACACTTTGCAAATCTTAACATCACTGATTAAATGATGTTAAATCCTTGTTAAATCCTGCCCCCAAAAGAATGGACAACACAAGAGTAATTCAATGGAAAGGATATCCCAATTTCCAAATTCAACTGTCTGAAACAATTCTTATTCAGTCACCATGTACAAGTACAGTGGCTAGAAAATAAGCCCACAGAATACAGGATAAAACTGTCCATGCCTATTCATTCTCTCAGCTGGAAAATTAAAGAAGTCTAATGAATAACCAGGTATTTTTATGGAGAAATAGAATTTACTCTCCATGTACAAAAAAAAATGGTAGAAAACAATGTAGCCTTCTTGAGTTCTATAAGAGAAGCGATGTTATAGGTTGGTCCAATCTAGGAAGTTTGTACAAACTGCCAAGTGCAAAAAGGGCAGCTAACCACCCCAAATGGCTGCATTCAGTTTTTTGAGGTCTAATTTTCACTGCTAAATTATGACAACGTGAACAAGTTGTTTTCATAAACTTCAGTGGTATTATTACAATTTTTTCCTTCTTTTGTTCCTTCTGTATTGCATCTTATGGTACTTCTAAGTTTCCCAACCTGCAAATTAAAAGCTATACAAGCATGCTACAACTGTACTTACGGTGCAAGAAGCAATCATATTTAAAACAGCGTCTACAGAAGAGGGTGTGAAAAGAGTGCAGGCTTTGCTCCCTCTGAACAGATTTAGCATTTGGTCCATCTATGTTTGGTGTGCATTCAGGAGGAAGAGCTCCAGGAAGCTGCTGCTCAGTAAGTTCTTTGTATCTTGAAAGAAAAAGAAATTTTATTTATTCAGTATAATAAAATAGAAGTCATTTTTGATTCCAATACCACTTTGTATTTTCAGTGGCAAATTAGAAGAATTAAGAAGTATGTTCCAGCTAGAAAGGTCAATCTGTCAGTGACATGACAAGTTATTAATTCCATGTTCATTAATACAAATATAAAATTGGCCAGAAAAGAATGCACTTACTTCCTGGACCACCATTTCCTCACATATATTACTTATTAACTCCAAAAAGATGACGTTTCTCTTTTTTCAAGAAAAGATTTTATTTTACCATTTCAAAAAAAATAATATAGCTTATGAAACACATGCAAGCACTCACTTCTCAACAGTTTGAAAGCAAGGTTAAGAAACACCTCTGTGTTGTTTGACTTGGTGGGAACTGCCAATTCCCACCAAGTATCACTTGCAAAGTTATGCAGTGGCCACAGAGTGTAAGAGGGGAGGGACCTTTCCTAACCAACAAAAATGTTAGACAATTTTTAATGAAGTCCATTAAATATTCATTAATTGAATTCAAGTTAATGAATGTTTAATGAAGTCATGGAATCTTTATTTCATAAAGCAGCAGAGCAACATGTCTTAAGAAATATTTTCTTACTTCTCCTTCAATTCTTCTGCTGTACCCTTGTCTGGAAACATTGAGGAAATGGCTTCAAATATCTTGTCAGAAGGAAATCTCCGAGGTGGGTGGCTTTCTTTCTCTGTCAAAGAAGCAAACAAGTTTGGAAAACAGAAAAATTATATTTCTGCTCCTTTGCTACCTCTAAGAGGTGTTCAGAGAAAGAGGAACTTCACCAAAATCCTAATTAAAAAAAAAAAAAGAAGCAAAAGGGTTTTATTTCTAAATGACCCACAAATTAAACTGCATTAAGCGATCTTTCCTGCTGAAAGAACTCTTTACTAGTAAAATTTGGAGAAACCATTATTTCACCAGCAGATGGAGATGGCAATTCAGAACTCTGCCTACTTTAGAATAATGATATTTCATTTTCTGAGGAGTACCAAAGCAGTTATTAGGTTGATACTCAACTCATTTTTGGTGCATTTGATGATCTCAATATGCAAGTAAACAAAAATTAGCAAAAGCACCTTTCATAGTATTCTCTGTACAACTCTTGAACTAAATGACAAAGGAAATGAAGAACATGGTGCTACTTTAGACCTGAAAACTATCAAGTAGAAGGTTTGAATAAATTCATCGAGTGATTAAAAAACAGTGGGTTTTGGATTTAATTTCTAAAGTTTGCAGACAGACTTACCCATCCTGTTACCTTCCCGATCTTTTTGCTTGTCATCTCTCTCATCAGGATTGTCATCTCCATCATCATCATCTTCATCATCACTATATTGACCAAGTGCATTGACCAGCTCAACAAATATTTCATCATTGATAAATCCACATTCTGAAATTCAGCAAAATTGGGAGTGAATAGAAAAGCACAAGTATTTTTAATCCTCCCTACACTTGATTTCAATTATGTATATTGAAAATGCTGTAATTGATGGAAAACAATTTTGCGGGTTTCCCCTCTTTGTTTCAGCGCATGAACTGAGAAGAGTTAAAAATACTCAGTGTTTATTTCTTAGACTGACAGCTGAGAAGGGGAGAAGGAAACATGTTGAAATTTCTCTGTTCCCGACTCCCTGTGCTTCAGTAAGCATAAAGAAATATCTTCTTTCTAGCTAGACTGTTTCAGAGAAGTTATGCCAGAATCCCAGTTCCAACATGGTTGGGTTAAGCCAGCCTGGAAATACAAGAAACAGTCTATGAAGCTATACTTGGACAGCTAGGGAATCCCGAAAGACATTTTTGGTTTGTAGTTCCATTGCATTCACTTCCCCACTATTCATCCCCTGGCAAGGTGATAAAAAAAGAACAGAGTTAAATACAAAAAATTCAAGAGAAAACTGAAAGATATAATGCTGCACTTCTCCTTATTAGCTTATATTCTGCTGTGAAATTCAGAGGGCAGCAGATAGACAATAAGGCATTTCTGCTGAGAGGAAAATCATAGTTAGTGTTGACAGTGTTGTTATTTCCAAAAAATAGCTGGGAACTACGTGGGAAATGTAGTGCTCATCCCCATCCTTTTGAACCTGGGCTGGGGCTGGATGTCAAGCTGTAACTTGAAGGAAACTAATAGTTCTATTCCTACGTAGACAATGAAAAGAAGCAGGTACTCAATTTGGAAGTTTTAAACAGAACTCTTCATATACATGCACAGGTTAGTATAAATTTCTCTCCCAAAAGTGCAACTACAGAGCTAATTTACAATTATGACTCCTACATGGGAATGCCTTTGAATTAGATACCCACAGCATTTACATTTAATAACAGCCACACACAAATAGTGGTTATTGGGAGACTAAGAAGAAAAGTCTTTCTACTTTCTATATATAGTTTTGAAAGACTCATAAGAAGAGTAATTGCCATCATTAACAGGGGACTCAAAGGCAGTGAAACAAAATCAATTGTAAAGCTAGACTCAGTAATAAATCAATAATAGAAGACATTTACTAGTCATGTCACAATTTTGACATAACCAGTTCTGACAGGGATGTCAGCAATCAGTAAATCTGTAAAAATATCCAAAGGCAAAACCTCATGAAACATTTCATGTTCCTCATAAAATATAAAGGCACCAGCTATCCTGAGGACATTAACAAGACTGCTACAGGACTGAGCAGCATTTATTATTGAACCTCAGGCTTAACCTTCACGAGTGACACACCATATACTCAAAACTGTAGTACTCTCAGTCACTCCAGCATTAATAGGAATATAATTAATTTTAAGAAACAATACCACATTTAGGGAGGAGGAAATTGGTCGGCAATGTTTCTGTGAAGGAGGAAACAGTAGTCAGAGAAACCTTTACAACTGCTAAGTTCAGGTTTGTAGAAGCTAGTTCTGAGAGGGCACATAGGGCAAATGAAAGGTTGCTGCTTCATTGAGACTTTAGCAAAGTAACAGGCAAATGAAACCACATGTAGTCCAGCTCCCACGCAGAAGAGGTAAACACCACCTAGGAATATATACATATATATAGTATATGTACATACATATACTATATATATATATATATATAGTGTATCAACAGAAAGACACAACTTTGCTCTATAAACTGACTTACAGAAAAGAGGTTTTGAAAGGAGGTTTTTAAATAGCTGGCAATTTCCCTAAAGGAGAAACAAAAAACCTCAAAATGAAACCCACAAGAGATTATTCTATTAAATCACATTTGTAAATATCACTATCAGAGTTTTGCATACTACTGCCACTTTCTGCTAGGCAGGATACACATAGAGAAATTACATTATTAAATTCTAAAGCTCTGAGCACAAAATTGAAGACCAAGAACTTCTCCAGGTTGCATCTAGGCATTATGATCACAAAATGATTTGGGCTGGAAAGGACCTTAAAGCTCATCCAGTTCCAACCCCCTGCCATGGGCAGGGACACCTTCCACTGGACCAGACTGCTCCAAGCCTCATCCAACCTGGCCTTGAGCACTGCCAGGGATGATGAACCGCTGTATGGTTCAGGGAAAAGTTGAAGTGTTTAATTTCCCTGTACTGCTACTATATCACTTCACAGCCTTATAAAAAATGCAAAACAATTTATTCAAATAAGGAAGTCTTATATCCAATGTTTATGCAATGTAGGGATTCTAGAGACACTACTGTAATAATCAAGAATCAGGAACTTAACAAGCAACACCAGCAACAATTATTTATGTAGGAACAAGTGATAAGTATACCTGAGTGTTTGGGCTCACCTCTGTCTCCATGCACTTTCCCATCATAGTTCTTGATCAGTTCCTCAATAAAGGTACCATCCTGGTCAAGCACTTCATCTCCCATATACGGAATGTTATGTAAAACAGTTTCATCCTCTACCTAATAACAGTTATAATCAAACTATTTTAAATTGCATTTTCAAATGAGCATTTCTGCATTGCTATTTTCAGTTAAGTAACTGGCTTCACTGCCTGAGCAAATTTACCATTAACTAGATAAATAAAACAAGACCTTCATCTTTGTTCAACAATTATACATACCAGTGGTGACTAGCTCCAGATACTGACACCAGTACCTAACATCCAGATTAGCAGGGTGTTTCCACAAAGCTTCTGCTACTGAACCACACTAAGCTACTTGGCTTTGGGAAGCCTGCATTTGATAACTTCATTCTCCCTGCCCTGGTTCTCTTCCACAGCAACGTGCAATGGAAACCTCTCCTTCATTGCTTTGCCAGAGATAAGAAAAATATGACATAAAAAGGCTCTAAATTCAAGTTGTCTAAACAGCAAGCACAAAAACATGCCTCACAATTTAATATGAACTCCACTGTCATTTTTTTGTGTCTGTATATAGACTAAAAAAATTAATACTCTCATGTTTTATCATTAGAATTTATGGCCCTTGTTTCTCAGTTGTTCCTTCCAATGCTGCAGAACCCCTTTCTGTTGTCAAGAAAATAAATGTAAATGTACCTTCTGATCATGATTCTGCAATAGTGCAAAATATCTAAACACTGATGAATTGAAAGCAAGTAGAAAAATGTGTGGAAGAACTCTGTACATATGCTGATAAAACAGGTTATTTAAATCACTTTGCTATTATCATAATAACCTGTCAGCAAAGGTGATCATATATAAAATGCTGTGACAAAGATTAGTAATAAGCTAAGCTTTTCAAACAAGTCAAATGCCTACATGAGAAATCTAACATTTCGGCTTCTACACACAGTGAAGCTAATCAGAATAAAAGGCTATACCCAGCTGCTATGTAAGAATGACCATTATGTGGGGAGCCTATCTCAGGATTAAGTTCTCTTTATTCCGTAAGAATTACTGCTCTGCTGCCGGTTGACTGTCTTGCATAAACACGTTCATTTTGCTCAGAAAACATTTCTCATTACACTAATTGTATGCTTTCAAATACATCTACATTTGCTAACTGCCACAAAGAACTGGTCAATTTATTGAATTCAATAAACTTAGGGTGTTCTTTACAGCAAGGTTTTAGAGATACTGCAGTTCACTGAGAACTGAATTTGCAACCAAAAGTTACTTGATTTTGTTATTATTTTATTTCTGATTATTACTGCCTATTACCAATACAAAAAAGAAAGAGCTTTACTGGCAACAGATATTTGCTGGTTTATTTCCAAAATTAACCCTTCCCTTTCCTCCATACATTTCTCCCTCCAGAATTTTATAAACTTACCATAAAATTCTGTTGAAGGGGAGACCAAGAATACATTATAGGCACAGAAGCAACAGCATTGAGAGTCTTTAGTGGGATGACTTGTTTTGGAAAATCTATATCGCTGGTGACAGAGCACTGAAAAAAGAAAAGAGGGTGAAGTTACACTTACACAGCAACAACAGAAACTGAAAGAAACAAAATAAAATCACAGAACACCATTCTATAATGTATAAAATTCAAAGCGTTTGTCAAAATTAGCCATACTGCCTTTGAAAAATGCATTAGTTTTAGGGTATAACAGTAAGAATAGGTTTAGCAGGAAAAGAGACGCAAGAATTATTTCTGTGTCAATACCTTTGCTAATAGATCATGATTTTTTTTCCCCACTTAGTAATAAGTGGCTGGGGTAGTATTTTTTACTCAGAGCATTCAACCTGCAATACAAATTATCTTCGGTATCTTCAAACAGGTTTAGCACTTGTTGCTGCTAATACTCTCACCAATGTTAGAGGTATTTACTCAAGCCACCAGAGAAGCAACTGAATTCCCCTGGCTCCAGAACAATACACTGCAGAAATCACTTAGGGGCTTAAAAAAATTTAAATTTTACTTTAATGCCAGCAAGACTTTTATGGAAATAAATTCTCCATATGTCTTAACTCCTGCCCTGTTTCCCCATTATGCCTGTTTGTCTTTATCTTATCGTCAAGCCTTTGATTATGCTCACTCATTACTATGGACAAATGAAAATTAACTCCTAATATGCAACTCCAGATATGCCAATGATTTTTTCAGCTCTAGGACTTGACTTTTATTTAGATTCAGAGGTTATGTAGCCTCCAAAAGAGAAACATGCCATAGAAATACAGACAGCTTCTAGGTTATTCTTGCATCTATTCAACAGATAACAAGATAAAGATCAACTTTTCTCAAGTACTTGGACAGCAGTATGAAGAACCCTGGAAGAAAAGTTACAAACAAAAGCAGACAGGAACATACAAAGCTAGGGAAAGTACAACAAAGAGGATTTGGACGTAGGTAAACAAAGTTTAGAACAGCTATCATAGCTACCTGAAAGGAAAAAAGGAAGTGGAGACAAAAGATCTTTCTCCTTTCCAGAAGGGAAAGATGAACAGAGCTTCACATTTCTAAAGAAATACACAAAGTAATGTAACAAACAGTATACAGAGACAGCACCCCGGTAGAATGACACAAGTCAGATTTATTTCTTTTCTGTTTTAATCTGCAGCACATGAAATCGGATTTCTGCTGTGGATACCAATACTCAAGATACCGTCCTATGCTAGTGCTTTATTTCCATTTCAGGTTAATGTTTTCTTTTCTAGCTAGCAACCATCTAGCATATTTTTCATGCATTTTTAAAAGAAAAATACAAGCTAAAACAATTTCTGCTTTTATCTTTGGAACGAGAAGTCCCAGCCTGACAAATGAACTATGCCAAAATGGCTTCTTGGTACCAAGTCTCAGTTATATTACCCCGTTGTTCTGGGGATGGAACTCAGTTTAACATTTAGGAAGTTAACACAGGACATATTACGGTCTCTAGCTAATGCTGACTGGACTACTCATTGGCAAAAACCAATGTCACCAGTAATGTCCTGCAGTTATCACCAAACACACGGAGGCGCTCACAAAGCCTTTCTATCAGGTCGCTAAACTTCTAGCCAGTGGCCTCTGCAACTCTGAAGAAATTCAGCATATTAAGAAAAAAAGAGATTATTAAAGGAATATTTTAAACCCCCCACCATTTTTTTTTTTTTGGTCTCACTTCTCTCACTATAAATTATGGCAATCCTAAATCAAGCAGTGGAGTTCCGATTCATGAGACAGAGCCTGGACATGAACGCAGTAATTAGCGTGCTCTAGCAATTCAGGCAGGAAATCAATTCAGGCAGGAAATTAACATAAAATAATAGTGAATGAAGCTAAACAACAAAGGAAATAAAGAGGAATGGTAAGGAATGATCATCTTGTTAGCGAAAAAAAAAAAAAAAAGTGAAAACTGGATATATACCTGTGTCAATTATCAGACATTCTGATCCTAAAGTGCCATATAATAGGTATAGAGCTGTACATGACTAATTGCATATTCAATCATGTTTAAAAGAAAATACTTCAGCAAAGGTCATTGCCTGTTCGCATCTGATCATGCATGCACACAAATGCACCTCTGTGATACACTCCCCCCCCTCAGGTCCTCAATAAAACTTCAGGAAAATCTGACAAATTTCCTTGAAGAGCAAGTGTTTTGGTTTAGCTTTGTGGAGTTTTTTTACCCTGTTCACAGTAAAGTCTTTTCATTCTCATCCCATTGAACTAAGTTAGCTTTTCAGATTATTACATATGAAACATCAAACCAGCTTAGTTTGGATAAGTGCCTAAAGAGCAACTGAGAAAGAAGAGAAATTAACTTAGGCTGAATACAAAGTTGGAGTACCCTTAAACCACTGCTCGAGCTACCAACATGAAAGCCAGTGTACGTGCTCAAACTGCATCACCATAATGGAAGTGGATTTCATAAATCTAATGCCCAGTCTGCTTGTGCAACACAAAGGTGCATCAACTCAACTAACTCCTTTCAGAATCTCTGTGGTTAAATTACTTTAATAAAAAGAAGATTTTGTCAAGTGGGTATGTTCGCAGCTTTCATGTGCTTTAGCTCAGTAAGAACTAAACTAAATACTCATTTGTTCTACTGGGGGTCAACTTCAATATGAGCAAGATTAAACTCCCCGTATCAGTGAGACAGTTAATCAGTTTGATTAAAGGATGCTGCAGTAAGATCTGAGTATTACCAGAAAAAAAGAAGTTTCACTTGTGCGTACTGATCCAAGCTAGGTAACCTGCTACGTATTTATTGCTTTCCAGAAGCCATATGATTGAAGTAAATAACAAATAAATTCTTTAAGAGACTCATACAATAAATATTTAGCCGTCAAGTCATGCCATGCTGGAAAACATAACAAAGAACAGGCAACTTTCCAGTAATAAACCAAAAATGTGTTAACAACCTTGTAAGTGGGATTACCACAACACATGTTAACCAACCTCCCTGGTCCCGCGCAATGAGCTCACAGAAGTCATGATGTGAACAGGCTGTATCCTACGTTGTTTCCATTCTTGATTTAAGATTTCTGTTCTTTCCAGTATCTTCTGACGATTAGAATTAAACATACTCTAAAAATTAATCACAATTGTAAATGTTACAAGTAAATCAAAGACTCCAAATTCAGCTTCTAGCATCTTAAGGAACTATAAATAAAACTAGATAGGATGCAAAAGTGGCCAAAACTCAAGATGTCCAAATTTTGTTGAAATGTCACTATCCCTTTCTTTGACTCCACTCGCGTTTTCACGTTACAGACCTACAGGCTTAGCATGGAATTAAATTCTAAATGGAACTGGAGAGAATGTGGATAAAGAAGCTACTGTACTTGCTCTCCACCATCTTTTCTGACACTTAGCAAGCCTGATTTGATCACATATAAATGTATCATACCCGTTTATAAGATCAGAGTTAGAACAAGCTTTCAGTATGTTGACAAAGTATTTAACAAAACTGTTCGCGTAGGTGTTAACTGCAGGACAACTCATACTTCAGAGGATCAGATTTTGTATCATTTTTCAAGCAAATAGAACCAAAAGATGACAATACCTTTACTTCATCTGCACGTCGGAACCTCTTGAGCTGCCTCAGCCTCATATATTCTGATTTCACACGTTTTCGCCAACAAATTGGTCCCTTCTCAGATTTTTTTCCGGTTTGACCCATGATTATCCTACAAGAGACAATGTGATGTTAATCTCACCAGCTCCAACATCCCTGCTTACAGAACAGGCTAGAATGAAGTTAGGTAGGATAGAGACATTCCTGTAACACCTTTCATATTGAACTCCTTTAATTTCTTTCAGACACGTGCAATCCCATCCTAATCCAAAGAAAATAAGTAATATATACTTAAGTCACAGACACCAGAATTTTAATTACAAATCAGTGAGACCCTTCATATTTGCTTCAAGCACTTCTAATGCCTCTATACAGAAAGATGCCTAATTGATCTAAACAGGACTCTTCATCAAGGGCTGTAGCATTAGGACAAGGGGTGACGGGATCAAACTGAAACAGGGGAAGTTCAGGTTAGACATAAGGAAGCAGTTCTTCCCTGTGAGGGTGTTGAGACACCGGAACAGGTTGCCAATCCCTGGCAGTATTCAAGGTCAGGCTGGACAGAGCCTTGGGTGACATGGTCTAGTGCGAGGTGTCCCTGCCCATAGAGGGGGGTCAGATCTGGATGATCCTAAGGTTCTTTCCAACCCAAACCAGTCTGTGATTCTATGATTCTATAAACCTAGATTACGACTGCAAAGATACACATTGGAATCCTTGCAGTCTCGTAAGTCAACTTCTATACCGTTTTGTTTCTGGCAGACAAACCTTCCCCTCCTTGCAGAAGGGTCTTCTTGACCAACATCTTGAACAGACTTCTGAGGTTGATTTCAAGGGCAGAGAGGTACCCCAAAGTACAGTCCTCCTACCCAACCACTCAAGTACCAAAAAGTTCTAGAATTCAGACAAAAAGAGTTTTGAATAAGCCAGAATAAGACAACTTGCTCTTTTCCCAAGTATCCTACAAAACCACAAACTGCAGCTGACTGCAAACAGGACACTAATACCAACTTTTACTGAACACCCTCTTCATACCAAGTGCTTCATTTTAATGCTACAGGACTGTTGGCACCACGGTTGTATTTTTACATTATAATCCAAATGTATTGCTAGAATATGCCAATCTGCTCAGCATTTTTCAAGCTCCATGACCGTATGCTGCGACTATGCTGGCAGTGACTATTTTGACAGCATCCTGAAACAAAACCACAACATCCAAGACTGGCTTCCTCTCAAGAGTTGTACTATAACAATCCACAGTATTTTCACTGAATAGCTCAAAATAGCATTCATGATAGCATTTCAACCTTTCTGTCCACAATGGCTGAGGTGCCAAAGGTTAATATATTCTCTAACAAGCATAATCGATTTGAGCACAGAAACATAGAATCAACCAGGTTGGAAAAGAGCTTTAAGCTCATCAAATCCAACTGTTACCCCACGACTGCCAACTCCACCACTAACCCATATCACTGAGGGCCTTGTCTACATGGTTTGTGAACACTTCCAGGGATGATGAATCCAGCAGTGCTCTGGGCAGCCTGTTCCAATGCCTGACGACCCTCTCAGTGACAGAACTGTTTGTCACCTCAGCCTAAACCTCCCCTGGCACAACTTGAGGCTGCTCCCTCTTGTCCTATAACTTGTTACTTGAGAGATCAGCCACCTTCTGGTTCCATCCTCTTTTCAGGTAGTTGTAGAAAGGAATAAGGGTTTCCTTATTCCCTGAGCCTTCTCTTCTCCAGACTAAACCCCCCAGGTCCCTCAGCCATTCCTCATCCGACTGGTGCTCAAGACCCCTCACCAGCTCCGCTGCCCTTCTCTGGATCTGCTCCAACACCTCAATGTTTCTCTTGGAGTGAGGGACCCAGAACTGAAGACAGTATTTGAAGTGCAGCCTCACCAGTGCTCAGTGCAGACAGATGATCACTTTCTTGGCCCTGCTGCCCACACTAGTGCTGATAAAGGCCAGGATGCCATCGGCCTTCTTGGTTGCCTGGGCACAAGCTGGCTCACATGTTCAGCAGCTATTGATCAGCACTCCCAGGTTCTTCTCCCACCAAGCATGGGGTTGTTGTGGTCCAAACGCAGGGCCCAGCACTTGCCTTGTTGAACCTCATATAATTTGCCACAGCCTATCTATCCAGTCTGTCCAGATCCCTCGAACAAATTCCACTGCTTCTAATTATCGAGGTAGATAAAGATGAACTAAGGTGTCTTCTTCAGGCTGGCCCAGTGCTTCCTCCCCTTCCCCACACGACAGCTCCCAGCAGTGATGAGTACATCTTTATCCAAGTTACTGAAAGCTCTTTGCTGCTGTAGGCAGAGCTCTATTTTCAGCAGCTTTGTACGTGTCAAATTTGAGTTCTACCAGACTTTATGATGATGCAAGGGGGTGGGGGGTCAATAACAAACCTGTCTATTCTCAATACAGGTTCATTTACACTGAACAAAATATAATAGTCTATGAGAACCTGACATCCATTCTTACACAAGACATTAAACAACATTTTTAAGAAAAACTTGGTTTTTTAAATTTGAAATAAGAATGAATTAAACAAATGGCAGAACTGCCATGCAAATGATGGCAAGTACCCTTCAAGGAAAAGTACAAAAATAAGCTTCACCTAATGCCTGAAGTACCTAACTAGGCAGAGGGGAGGGACAGAGAACAATCAGAGGGAGGTAAATGTAGAGTGGTATTAAAACACAATTGCTCTGCTTCCATGCCTCAAGGCAGCAAGTTTAACCAACCTCTGTCTCATCTGCCACAGCACCAGTGGTTACAAGAGATAAAAAATATAGATTAAAAATATCCTCTACCATTCATGTTGGAGCACAGTAAAGACAATCAGTGAATCAAAGTGCAGTACAGTATTGATTAAAGAACAGCATCAAAGCATTATGTAGTGCAGGAAATGCATTACATTATATGCTAACCTAAGCAAAGCAAAAATATGGAAAACATCCCAGTAACTGGACATAAATTGGAAATCGAGTAAGTATCATTAAATAACAGAAAGGCAGAATTTCAGTTTAAGAAATACAAAACAGAATATCAAAATCACTTCAGTTATGGCTCAGCCAAAAGACATGGACAAAGTACCAATGAACGCAAAAGACAAATGAAAGCTCAGCTGACAATACTGAATCCCATAAAAACAAAGCACAGATAATGTTACTTACTCCAACACTGTATCAACCACAGCCCCTCTTATTCTAGTTTTCTGAAGAATAACAAATGACTCAGGCATAAAAAAAAGCTTTCTTAACCAAAATTAAATTGCCAGATAAGCCCTGCTCATCAAAACCAGATCTATATGGAAATCATACATAATTAGATTAAAACCAACAAAACAAACAGAATTCCCATCTTTCTTTCACACAACTGAAACGTAGTTCCCAGAAGACCCCGGAAGCAAGGATTTAAGACCTGAAACATATCCACATTGAACAAACAAATCCAATTTATTCCATTTTTCAGTAATGAACATCATTGCTACCCGTTGTATTAAAATGGTGAGTAAAATAGTATCTCACGAAGGTAAATACTTTCTTTTAAAACAACATAACTTACACACAGTCAGGTCATTTATCTGAAAAGAAACGGGACTTACAAGAACACCCTCCTCTTGCACTAGTTTCAAACTGCTATCTGGGGCACAACATAAACAACAATTTAACCTTCACAGCACCAAGTAACAAAACACAGAGAATGAAAAGACACATCGTTGCTTTTGGCAAGTTACAGCAAGAAAAAGTTCTTCTAGGTAAAGTAATAATGTTAATGAACAACAGCAGTGGGATACACATAGTACATTAAGTCAAATATGTATAAAAACAACATAGAAATGGCCTTTTAAATGGCAAGTCCGTATTAAGAGAGAAAACACTGAATGGGAAGGAAGTATATGTGTATTGGTTAAAGAAAAACTACAGAGAAGGAAAAACCAAAGTGTCCTGTATGCATGTTTGTAAAACATTAATCTTGAAAAATCCCTGAAATTTATTAATGAATTCTGAATTTGAGCAGCAGATTTTTAAACCAAGTGATCTGTATTGGCATGTTTAAGACAGTTTGGGTTGGAAGGGACCTTAAAGCTCATCCAATTCCAACCCCCAGCCACGGGCAGGGACACCTTCCACTAGAGCAGGTTGCCCCAAGCCCCATCCAACCTGGCCTTAAACAGTGCCAGGGGTGGGACAGCCACAGCTTCCCTGGACAACCTGGGCCAGTGCCTCACCACCCTCACAGGGAAGAACCCCTCTCCAGATTTGTAGGCAACATCACCAAAGGAGAATTACACTATTATAAACACATGGACTGTGGTAAAGAGGCAATTGTTTTTCTGTCCTCAATCTCAGAAGAGAGTATGGGGGAAAAAAGCCCCCAGACAAATACAAGATGGGGGGGGGGGGGAGAGGGCATTTGGCTAAAGTCATTTCAAAGGTTGCCTCCAAAACTATATACGTTTAAGAAACTAAACCTAAGAAACTAGGACGAGAATTTTCCCAGACAAGGACAACTCATGCTGCTCAGGGCTGGGAGAGCAAAAGAAAAACAGGCGTCAGAAAGGTTCACTCCTACAAGAAGAGTGCTGGCCACTACCTCCATCCCTGAAAGTAAAGGCAATGTGGAGAATTAAAAGACTTCAGCGAAAAAGCAACATAAACCAATCTCTGGGGGTAAATCCAGGATTGTAGATGCTGTCTCCAGCCTACTATTGATCCACCTGCACTAGTACCTAGGTGTAAGAATGACCTTTCCCAAATCACTTTCTTCCATCATTTCTGCTGTTCACATTTGCAAGTACGCTGAGCTGTAACAAACTACACCATTTGTTACGAGAAAAGCCTATCTATTTGCCTTAAATGACGTTTTATGTGGTCTGCAGCTAGGATTGCAGAGCTAGTGAATGTTAAGGTCAATTTCTCAGAACTAGTCAACTTCCCCTATAAAGTTTCAGAATATTCCCTACAGCAGCACAAGTGGCAGAAGCTAAATCCCATCTGTCTAAGAATAGTTTATGTCCTGTCTCAAGAAGACAGCATAACGTTAAGCAGTTTCCATTTAATAAATAAAAACATGATACTGGCTTGTCTTAGTGCAGTGATTTGATTCTGAGAGTCCCCAGGCCATCTCCCACTTCCCTGTCCCCATTTCCCCTTCTGAATACTGTTAGCTGATTCTACTGTTTTAACATCTTTTTCTTTCCCATTTTTTCAACTTCTTCAGACGAAGGACCTACAGAGGCCAGCTGCTGAAGATCCCAATCCCAAGGACTTTTACCCAAAAGAAAGAAACTATGTAGCAGCCAACTCAGCTATTCATGGGCAGATTATCTCCTCTCCAAAATAGATACAAGAAAGCAAGCATAACTCTAAAGCAGTTACTCTGTTTCTACCGAGAGCTCATCTTCCGGAACACAGAATGACTTCCTCAGTCAACCCTGCCAAACCTTAGCTGCTGTAACACTAGTAAGGGAAACCTTGCCATAACTCCCCTTGCAGAAGAGGGAACACTGGAAGCATGGCGAGACATCCCAAGAGATGCTCGTGACAACCCAGTACAGATACAGGCAGGCAGTCTCATTCCAAGCTGGGCAATCACCCTGGTGCCACATCAAGCAAGGCATGTGCCGCACTTAAATACAAATGCTTAATACCCTGGGTCCAAAGCTGCACTAAACCCAGCTAGCCCATGCTAATGAGAGATCAGTGTAATCAAAACAGACCACCATCAAGGATAACAAAAACAAAAGTAACACTTCTTCTTAAGCAATAAGGTGCTTGAACTATGGTATAGGGAATGGGATGTACTGAACCCCCCTGAACACTGATTTTAAAAGACCCTACAGGAAAATAAAATATACAGGTATTCTTTTCAGTTTTCACTGGTGCTTGCACAGCTGGAACTAAAAAACAACAAAAAATGGCAATGACCTGGAGCAGATACATTTGTGTTACAAATAAACTGCTGAGCATTTCATAATGATGTACAAGATCTACATTCCTTACAGGAAGTTGTAAGCCACTTCATGCCTATAAGCTTAAATAAGCCAATGCTTACTTTCAGCAGCCAAAGGATGTACAATACACCTAGAATTCACAAGAGAAAGAAGTGTAGAAAAATTTCAGCCCAAATTGTTTCTGTTTTGCCTACAGAACATAGAAAGAGCCTTATTTAAAGACAATGCCCTATTTTTCTTCGAACATTTTTGTCAATATCCATCAGTGACAGACAAGCACACAGATAATTCTCTAAATTAGGCAGTCTATTCAAGCAGTCATACTGCTGTCAAAGACTGTATTTAAGCTCCTCTGGCTACAGTGCCAAATTTCGGGGGGGGGAAGATTTAATGAAAATTTTCACGCTGAAAAGCATGGGAGAACAAATGAGGGGCTCTGCCCTTTTAAAAGGATGCCATTAGTTTTGAATTGTGCTTAATATTACACAATATTTTAAACTAACAATATTATATTATCTTCCCACTACTCAGGATTTGTTTGGATGATATTGCTGAATTAAAACATCCTGTGTGCAGTGTAACTTCTCAGTTCTTTTATTGTGAATCAATCTACACTCAAAAGGTTATTTAGATCTTTTAAATTTATGCATACACTGGTACAATACTGCACTTCAGAGCACTCTTGACCAACAGCTCCAATGAAGAGGCAGGGTACGGGAGGATAGGGAGGGGGAGGATGCAGGATAATATAAAACCCAATAGGGAAACTACATACACAGTCTGATGCAAACTGAGCAATAAAATCATGGGGCTTGTTGCCTGCCGTAATGAAAGAGTAACAAAGGAATAAAATAACTCAGATGAGCAGGTAGGGGGGAAGTACTACTTCTACCTCCCATAAAGCCAAACACAAATGCTTTCACATTTGCTTCTCAGAACCTTGATTTCTAAAACCATGTGTTTAACTGCATGAACCTGCTCCATGAACTACACCACACTGCTTCTTCAACCACTTCTACCTCACCGTTAGCATGCCCACAGCCCTGTGAAAACTGATGCACTTCCACTAAGTTCTCTGGATGCACTAGTAAGCTCAAAACACGCATCTGAGCTGGCTTCATGAACCGCCACTTCAGATATCATAAACTTATTCATTTAGATTCAATACGACAAGATACTCGCCTGTGTAACTTCTTCAGCAGTGATGGCATCTCACAATCATCTCACCCTTCCCAACTCTTTATTCTTGCCTCAACACTGCCTATAAACTGGATTAAACTGACTAACAATAAATAAAAGCTCACTTTGTGATTGTTTCCTGAAACACAGATCAGCTTGATGATCCCATCCACAACTGTGGCTTCCTGCGCACAAGCATAAAGCAGGAAGGATTTGTTAGGCACTCAGACCAACGGCAGGGCTCTCACCACAAACAGGCACTGGCTGTATACATCAGTTTGCCCTGAAGTGGCAAACATGCTCTTTAGCTGGAAGCTGTTATCAGATGCAGACAGCACACAGGTCTCTCAGGCTCAGCATATGCAATCTTACTAATGGAGAAATTATTATCTATTAAACCCTACCTGAAGCCATCATTGAACTTCTTGAAGCATGTACAAAACTTGTGGTGTAGTTTAAAACAACAAAAACCAAAACAAACCCCACAAAACAACAGCAATAAACCAAATCACCCACCACCACACCCTTCTATGTTTCTTTTCACACTAAAAGAATTGTTTTGATCAGGCAGCAGAATTTGGGACAACTTTCATGTTCAACTCAAAAAGCAGAATTTTGGCAACAGAAGAGACTAACACGATTTTCCCATAAGCCTGCAAAAAACTCAATATTTGCTAGAAAACAAACAAACAAGAAAGATAATGCATTGATTTTTTTTTTATTAAGCTTAGACACAAAGTTGTCAACTTTCCAAAACCTCATGAAAAAATAAATCGAATTATCTTATGTTACATGATTTTTCATAGCACAATACAATGAAATGACTGTTCAACCACAGCTACAGATTTTTCATCTATGCTACACTAAAATGTATTACTTAGAAACTCTTGGAAACACACTTTACTCCATGCACCCTAAATACAAACCAAGACAATACTCTCTATGAATCTATCCTAAACCTTTCTGGAGGAATCAGTTTCTAGTAGACTCTTATTACAATTCTTAAGCACCTGAAAATAAACTATCAATAAAACATCTTGCCAGCCTTCAAAACAACTGACTCCAATGTTAATCATAAAGCAATGCTGTAATCTGTCAGACCCGTCTCCCTCATTTATACCAAACTTTCCTTAACAGCACAGAAAGACTCATGAAAACACAGGTCAAGAAACAGTATTACTTGCTTGGTATAAGTGAGAAAAGTTATTTACTGCTGCAACTTCAGAGCTGCTATTTCCACATCAAGTTATGCAAGCTGCAGGGGTGGAGGAAGAATGACACTCCCAGCACCTTAGAGGACTTTTTACCTGTGCCATTAGCAGACGCACAAAAAAAACACCTAGAAGTTTTGTGGTTGCTTGCTTGCTACTCTCTGGATTTTCTAAAGCAAGACAACACATGGTTTTCTTCCTAACTTATCTATGCAAAATAGCACATTCTCATTTCCATGGGAAGAAAAATATTCCCAAGGCCACTGACAGCTTGTGTATTTCAGACACCAAACCAGACCGATTAACAACAAATATCTAGCTCTGAAACACACCACCACAGGAAAGATCAACATAGTTCATTAATAACATTTCACTACAAAACCAACTACAGCACATTGACTCTTTTACAAAATTAGTCATAGAGAAATAGATGGGAGTAAACTGAACTGTGGTTTTTACTATTCTACATTATAGAAATGCTGTATTTAAAGTTTATGGTGCAGTTCAACCTGGTTTTAACCAAAAAATACTTTACCTCTTCCTAAAAACCAGCATCACGTTGTTATTCCATATGCTGAAGTACTGTACCATTAAAGGATGTTTAAATTTAGAGAGAGAACTTGCAGCAAACGCTACCATCAGTTCAACTACCTTTCTCAAAAACTATTTAGTGTCAGTTTTGCCTGGAAAAGATATCATCTCTCTGCTGTATCAGTGGCCCCTGATCACTCACTTCCACCTCTAACTCAGCCTTCTCTGCTGCAAGGGCTTAAGTGTTATGATTCTGTTAATCAAAATAGGTCAGGAAAAAAGTCTGTCCAAACAGCCCAGAAAACAAACACACTTCATTTTTAAATACAATTTTTCAACAAAATCAGCTCCACAAGCTGGTTTGCTCAGCAGCCGCATGAATTCTTGAATCAACACAAGTAAAGGGGGGGGAAACACTAGGGCAGGAAAAAGAGGCAAAGAACTGGAACTGGAGAGGCAGTAGTTTAGGCTTCAACTGAAGTGTTTGTCAAGACACATTGCCTCTCTGCCACTCAGTTTTACAAGCATGGAAAAGTTATTCTTAACAACCAGAAACAAGAAATATTTATTAAGCCAGCTGTGCCACCCTTCAGGCTGATAAATGCCAACAGGCTTGTGTTGGCCCACAAAAGTTTAACCTCCAATGGGCTATGTTTGGCAGCATCTAAAAGAAAATGATTTAAACAGGTAACTCCAAACAGTTCAATCTGTGCTTCCCCGCTCTGATGAGTTTCAGTCATTGTGGATCACATAAGCTAATACAACACTCATGAACAACTCCACCAAGACCCCATGTTCTGCAAGATGTTCTTGATTGCTCAAGAGAAGGAAATTGTTATACAAGCTATTGTCAAAGACAAAACTAGCAATTTTAACAAACGTGATGTAAGGAAGAGAATCGTGAACAGCCCCAGACATACCAATGCCATAACCCTAAACCAAGAAGTAATGTCTGTCTGTGAAAACAAATGTCCAAGTCTCAGAACACTTCCTTTCCCTCAAGTCAGCAGAAAAATCCTAGCTTGCAAGTAAATTTAAAAGCCTGTGTTTTAATTGCAAGACATTTTACTCTCAGCCCTAACACCAATACAGACTGGTGATGGCTGTAGGCTTTTCAGGTAATATAGTAGTGCCAAAAGCAGACTGCTGCTATGAATAGGCATGTTTTTATTATGAGCATTTAAACTCCTATTATTGTGATACAGTTAGTTACTCACAATTACCATTTGCAACACTAAAATACACATTTCGCTTAGTAGAATTCCTTCAAAGATAGTTATCTGTCACTACAACATTGGGGGGGGGGATGTACTCTCTCCTCGTGACATAATCCATGATTACTACTTTATTACCATTTACTAAACACAATTTTACTTTGAAGAACAACTTAACCAAAGTTAAGCAGCATATTCACTTACCTATTTGCTTTTGGGAGCTGATGACAAAGAGATCCTCTTAATGTACTTCTCAGCTAGGACTGGAAAAGGAAGTGGGATCTTAAAATGGCATTCATTTCCTCCCTTCATTATCTGTCTGCAATACTTCAGCATTTCAGAATTTACACAGCAAATATGATAAATTCAATTAAGGTGATCAGTTACCTCAAATCAGATCTCTTCAGCTCTCAAAAGCGGTAGTTTTTCATAACTGGTCCAAATTGCTCATGCTGGCCAAGCACTCAATCTGGCAGGAAAGAAGAGGAACCATGCAACTAGGGACAAGAGAAAGGAGCAAAGACTCTCCCTGTGAATGCCAACAAACTGTTAGTGCCTATTATCCACCTGCCTTAGACTACAACACTTCCATATCAAGTAAAACATACTATTCACACCATGTACTTTTTTTCTTTACAAGACTCAAGGAATTTTACAATCAGCAAAGCAGTTAATGTGGCAAGCTACTTCTGTGCCAGTAGCTCTCAAGAAACACGTTTCCTGCTAGGTCTAAAGCTAGAGACTGCTCTGAAAAGATGTCGTGAGTAGCAAAACAACAGCAGCAACCATTTGTAACTTGCCTACATCAGTTGCCAGTGCAAGACAAATATAGAAGAGGTCTATAGCAAAGGAAGAGTGTAGATTTGTACAATTCAGTTCTGCCTCATACATCCCACCAGAGATATTCACAACTGCACATATTCAGACCATTGGTTAACAACAGTTACTTTCAATTTGCTATGATTTGTACAAGTTTAAGGCTTCAATGCATGTTCTATTTTCCTTACTTATTTAAGAATATCACATGTAGGCTCCTTAACTCCTGAACATTCTAAAACATGTTTTTGTCTGCTTCTGGGCCTTATCAAAATTGGGCAAGTCACTTCAAGAATTTCAACTAATACATGAAAGAATTAATTCCTTGAACAGTGTGTTTTCTTACACAAATCAGAGCCAAACTCAAACAATCACAGAAGCTGTGCGTTAGTCTAGACCTTCTGCTGAGACATGACTAAATGAAAGTACAAGAGGCAACAGACAAGACAGCAGGGGATTTCACTTCTTCATAGGGAGGAAACTCTTCAACAGTGCATGAAGTCTGGCATAGGAATGCATGAAGCCAAGAGGTGCTGGAATCTCCATTGTTCAGAACATTTTAAAAGTGGTCTGGAAAAGGCAAGTTCAGTGTTGGCCTTGCCAGAGTGGGAGACTGGAACAGATGACCTCTAGATGTACCTTGCAACCCAAACTACTTGAGAAGATGATGTAACTCTGAACAGGGCCTGTCATCTCAAAACCAGGGGTCGTGCTATTTTTAAAGCTGATGCTATGGAGTCTGCTTGCCTTTTAAATTCCAGTTTAATATTTCAGAAGATTAAAACCATCACCACTGCATTCCAAAATTCTTGGTATTTCAATCAGCTACACGTACAATTTCAAAAACCGCTATTATTGAGAGCAATAAATTGTGAATTAAAATGCCTAAGAGCTTAATCAGCCCCAACTCTTCAGTTTTGTGTGTAACCACTGATTTTTCTAATCTGTAGAAGCATTTATGTTACAGACTCCTTTAACAACTCCATCAACTAGTTAGTTCACACACTCCTTCCCACTAATATTCCATGTGTTTATTCACTTGAAGGAGGCCTCCATACAGCTGGAGCGGTACAGTTGTACAGTACAGTTGAAACCTTCAGTTCTACCTCTTAGCATAATTAAAGGCAGATTGGAAAGCTCTTCACTAATGAAGTGTGTTGTCTAACTAGAGTGCTACATACTCTCCATAAAGTTACCATTACTTTTAAAATAACAATAATACAAAAATCCCATAAAAGCGGTCTTTTTTCAGATTACTTGTCATCTTATCCTAAAAAGTTTATGCTTTTCTTATAGCCAAACCTTTGCACCTATGAAGTGTCAGTCTCTTCAGACCTTTTATTCTCTGATGCTTCAGCAACTATAGCCTTACCTTGCACTTGGTGTACTTCAGATCAGGAGCCTGACCTCTATCCTGGAAGGTTAAATTGTTGTTTGATTTGGGCTATCGGTTTGGTTTATTGCTTGTTTGGTTTTCCCCAAAGTAAAATGGCACTTTTCTTTTTTCATTTTTAAATAAACTTGAACATGTTCTAGAAAGAAAGATAAGTCAAGCAGGACACATGTTCACAATAAACAACTACTCTCTGAGCTGCTCCCCTGCAACTCAGATGTGCCTCCTCAATTATTCCTTCCCAAGCACAATGTTTTTTGGACCTTGCTATTATCCCAGCAGCTCCTTGAGTTAATAGCTCCCCATAGATACTTCAAAATATGCAAGATGACTGAGATGCTTTTCTGTATCTTTTGAGTAAGAATTTTGGCTTCTTTTGAAAGAGGCTGAAAGGAAAAAAAAAAAAGTAAAACCACCATCTAATGACAAATTGCCATTTGGTCTCCACATGCTGCCTTGATCAAGATGTCCATCATAAACAAAGGAACTGTACATACCCTTTTCTTACAGCTGAGTGAACAGCTATTGGTGAAGGGTACAGTTTCATATAACTACCTTATTAACTGTAATGACTATACTTTTATTTGCAGTGTTATTCCTTAAATTAAAACTAGTTGCAGTGGTTACTAAACTATTATAACATAAGCAATATCTTTACACTGATTAGCTCAGGTACATCAGAATTCCCTTCAAATAACTGGGGTTTTTTAGCTTTCCTGTAATAACAAGGCTGATGCATCCTTCTGCATACATACTTCACAGTAACTTCTGACATAAATGGCAAACATGAATCAAATACGACACAGTTTGAAGATCACCAAGTTATACATGTTTTCTGTAGCAGATTAACAGATTCATTAGGACTGTAACTGCTCTGGCATTATGAAAAGCTGCAGTGTGAACTCCAAATAATAATCAGGGGGGTCCTGACAAACAAAACCAATTCATCCTGTCAACTGGCAGGACCAAGAAAAGTGGCCCTCTCCACTTCCCAACTTCTGTTTGCCTTGATCACAACATCTACCTTCTTTTATCTATTACTGTTTCTAATCTGTTTTTACAGTTAAATGAATCTATTCAAACACAGTTTCTTGTTTATTTTCCACATATACCAGACAAAAATTGCTCGGAGGACCAGATGGCTTTGACTTTCAAGCATCACCACTACTTTATGCTGATATTGCTGCAAAACCAAGGACTTTCACCTGCCACTTGTTCCTGAACTTGTGCTATCATTTCCCTCCTGACAGCATAAGCACTTTTGCAGCCAGAGACTGACAGAAGTGCGGAAGTCCTCTGGCTGAAAATACCTGTTACTTTTTACTTAAGTGACCATCCAGCCACTCTGTCCCCACCTAAAGACACTGAGAACTATGGCCTTAGACATTGAATTTTCAGCTCCTTGTGAGAGCAATATACGCCAAAGCCTGCAGATCAATTTTTGGATGTGCTCAATCCATACTGAAACTCATACCACTTATTATTTGAAATGCTCACCTCGCAGAGTAAACCCAAGCAGTTCAGTAACTGACACACAAGACAGGCAGAAAACAATCCAACTCTAGGGCTTATAGCACTCACATTTTCTTCAATCACACTCCCCATCCGATTAAAAAATACAATGAGAAAATAAATTGCGCCCACAGTATTTCATTTCTTGCTTTCTCCTCTAACAGTTCAGTCATATAGATAGTTTAACACTATGCTGCTTGAATATTCTTTACAGGAGTTTCTACCACCATTATAAACCAAGCAGGACAAGGAGGAAAGAAAGAATGAAGAGCCAAGCAGCTCTAGGGATACTAAAGAGAAGGAAATGTTCCTTCACTCCACTCCTTTTTACTTCCTGGAGAAAACATAGGGAATTTTAATTTGTGTTCTTACTGGTTCTACATTAGAATACTTTATTTTTATGGGTTAGAAAACTACCAAAGCAAAGCAACTACCAGATATTCATCATCCCTTACCTTATCCGCAAGCATGATAAAAACTTTGCAGCTCAGTTTATAAATAGCTCAGACCTTTCAGAAGGACTTCAGAAAGTATAACCAAAATTTTGTTAATATCCAAGTAATTTTAACCAATCTGCTTCCAAGATTTAAATAATAATAAAAAAAGGGGAGAACTCAGCCTTTACAAAATCCCCTGACCATTTTGAAAGTTTTTGGCACTACCTATAGATTAATGAAACATGAAATACCTGTGTAAAGTCCAACAGAACTGCGCTAGAAAACAAGCTTATTTCATATTGTCTACCAGCCATAAAGAAAGAAGAGGGCATCAGTTTGATAACTTTTTTTCTAATAGCACTCTGCCTTTGGATTTACTCTGACATTATCTCATCTGTGGGAGTCCTTTATTTAGAATACTTATTAGTCAAGAAACAATGGCACAGCCACTTCTCAGAGTTCAGTAATAGGAAAGTAAGATTTCAATACAAATAATTAGATTTCCAATACATTTTCTTAAACAAATACAAGAGTAACACAAAAGAAGTAATCCAGTATAATTTGTTTTCAGACAGCCCTTAAAAGAAAAAGAGAAACCTTTACTAGTGAACTATCAGTCTGCACATGTAAGCCTGCAACTTTCAAAGGTATTCTTCCCTTGAGAAATTAAGCTTTTTCTCTGTATCCCCCTACAGTTTCATGATTCAGAGAAACAAAATCAGACATGAACTAACTACTAAATAATATTCAAGGCGTAAGAGTAACCATTTCAAAGAGAATTCTTCTGAATTCCTTATATTATTGCTTTGTTCCAGAATACTTTAACGTTCAATACTTTTAGAAAAAAACTGAGAAATAAAAATTACAAGTTCAAGTATACTCATCCATTTGGGTGGGAGAAAGAGGAAAGATAGAAGGGGATCATAACCAAGTATTTTCTACTTGGCACTAAGTGAAATCAACTTCAGTTTGGGCACCACCAACAAAACATTGTGCATTAAGTAATGCAACTATTTACTTTTTACTTGGACAGCTGCATGCATAAATACTTTTAACTATATCTGCACACACAAATAGGACTATTTGGAATAAAAAACAAATAAAACCTTTTAAATCTCCAAACAGCAGGACAGCAACAAAAAGTTTCAAGCCCAATTCTGACCATGCTTTTTACAAGTCACCATTAAACCCATCCCACATTTCTTACATGGGACGAAGACTGGCTATTTGTCTGGGGAAGGCAAATTTTTACACATAACACTTGAACTTCACCTCTGAGTTGTTCAGATGTGTACCTCAATTTCTCCCTTCATACTCATTCACAGACACACAGAAGAGTTATACGACTCCCACACACATTCCAAATAACCCCTGTTGCCCAACACCTCCATCTCCTAAAATTGAGCTTTTTGGTATCCTGGATAAATCTGGCAGGAAAAGTAACACTTGCTGGGAACACTTAAGGCATGTCTCCACAGGCAGAATAATTTAGGGTGTGAATTTGAAGTGCACTGACTATTCCACCCAAACTTGTTTTGTGGACACACCTTTTTTACTCTAAAAACTCTAAAATAGCTGCAGATTCTGCAGCTCAATCCACACACACAGAAGCAACCCCCACTCCAAAAACCCTGCCACACAACAATGAAGTGGTTTGACAGCTATTCCACCCTTTTTTCCCCTGCACAAACAGCCTGAACTTTGAAAGACATTAATTATATTTCCACGTATGCAGAATTTACTGTCTGGCAAAATTTGAAGCTGAGCTGGCATTTGCCAATTGTCCGAAAAACTCCAAAATGAGCTTCAAATGATGAAAGCATAGAGTTACTTACACTACTCTCATTTTAGAGTCCTCAAAAAAAACTAGGTCTAATGTATGGCATCCCTACCTGAGATGAAATGTTGCTTATAAAGGGAAAATAAAAGATAACTACTTTTCCAGTAGCTTGATTTGATGGAGGAAATTAATAAGAAGTTTCTCTTACAAAAAAGCCAAAAGAATCAACTCATGCACCCAAAAAATTCCACAGTAAAAAATGAAATCAAACAACTCTTACATTGTAGAAGAGAACTATAAGTAGTAAGGCTTTGGTACCAGTTATGTCTCCCCAGTTTGAGAGCAATGATGACTTGAATACCAGTAATGATTAAACTATTTTAAGGATAAAAGAACTTATGTCAAACTCTTCTAATAGTTAAACAGCAGATTTAACTCTGCATTAAGCACATTAGCAATAAACACACACTAGAAACATGGCAAACTAGTGGACATATAGCTGGGAGATTATTAAAAAAAGAGATGATAGTAACTTAATGGTTTCAATCTATTTGCCATGGTATAGTTTCACAGGTAATCAAGCATCCGTAATACACATCTGCCCGATTTCTGACAGAAGCAGCAAACTGAATTTCATCCCTAGAATTTTTCATCTCACAAGTGAAAAATTAAATCAGACAACTACACACCAAAAATATAAAGCTTGCCAGATCCACTCACGCTCAGAAACATGGAAAGGAAACCAGCTCACATTGAAAATTAAATAAAATAAATATGAGTCTTAAGGTTTGAGTTTCCTTCCTTTCAAATACTTTGTTCTTTAAATTACATCTGATTGGGATTTCAACCAAGCATGCAGGCTGTGAAAAAGAGAACGTATGGCAGGAAAAACTGAACCAACCACGTAAAAGGCAGAATGGGAAGGAGCCAGATACAACAAAAACTGACAGGGGAAACAGGCCCGGTTCTGGATTAAAAAGTAATTTTAAAGTATAAAGAAATCATATCCTCCTGTAAAGCTTTATTTTCAGTTCACATCCTTGAAAATCCAGAATGTGGACTGTAATTTGTACTGCTTTGTGTAATTATATATACAACATCAGTCATATATAAAAAAAGAAAACTAACAGCAAGTGCTGAAGCTCCTCTGCAATTGTGTATCAAGGAAATCATTCTTTGCACACAGTAATGCACCAGTTTTACCTCATTTGCTAATGAGGTCCTATATATGCAAATGAGAAGGCTTTGGAAGAACTACATAACATTTTCAAGCAAATGACAATATCACTCTGACACACTCACATCGTTATGCTGTTATTTTTATCTACAGCATTCAGAATGTGCACACTATCTAGATTTCCAAATGGCCTTCTCACCTTAAAAGTACTACTGCTTTTACCATTAGAAAGGAAGCACAGCATGTGTTATAAATTGCTCCAAGACAACAGTATTTTTCACAAATTGAGCAGAAGCACAAATGCTGACAAAACCCTATATGCAGACTTGGTCAGGTAGCCAAAAGATTCCTAAAATAAGGGCATAACCCACATTCATCTGGGGGGTGTTTGGTTTGTGTTTACATTTTTTTTCTGGATGCAGCAAGAGACATTACCAGACAACCTCTTCTATCTCTTTGGGGTTTTTTTTACATGAAAACCAATTTGCAAGACAGTGCTAAAATTACTAGTTATAGACTGAAGAATCCCTCTTTTACTGCGTTATAAAGAAGTTTGATTTATCAATGCTCTATGCAAATTATGCTTTTCACTCTTAAGATTTGCCTTTAACCAAGTTTACTAGTGTTACTTTATCTTTTTAATTCAGAAAACATATTTAGACTATAATACTGGAGGTGGATTTCTCCCCCTTCCACTGAAAATCCAAACCTCAAGCCCACAGTCTGACACATCTTAATGGAAATCTAGGCACACAACTAGAAAAAAAACCTGCAACAATCAAACTACCTACTATGATCAGTTACAGAAAGCAGCAGTGTCACTACTGGTTTAATAAACTTCGCTGTTTCTTGCTTGGAGCTCAACAGAAACTACTCCCTCCTCCAACAAATTTCACTCTTTAGTTTCACCTCATCCATAAACAGACATACACAGCATCATCCCAGAGCCTTTAACTGATCTTCACCAGAACAGACAGAATGCCTGCTTAGTAATTATGTACATTGTTTTCCTTTCAATCTTCAGCTCAACAAAACTCTTGGGTATATACTCAGAGCTAACAAACAAACCTAAGCACTCTGCTAACTTGTAACCAATGTTTTTATCATTCCCCTGGGAAGCACCTCTCCCTGTTTTGCATCCATTTTATACAAGGTTTTTCTTTGTCCCACCTTTCTTCCTCCCAGACACTGCCTCTTAACTGAAGTTATAACTTAAACTATGTCAGTACTGGAGTAACTCACACATTTAAAGATCGACTTAGCCACTCTAGAAGAGCTGTGCAAGTCACATACAGATGCTAAATGTATAGATACATGTATAGATATTTTTATAGATACAGACAGCATAGATGCTGTCCTTCAATCAGACTTTTCAAAGGGCCCAGCGCTTCTTTCCATGGACTTTACTGACAGTAGGAACAGAAGGCTGGTAGCATCTCTAACATTAAAATAAAACTCTGCTACAGCTTCTGTTAACAGAAAGCTTGCTTCCTAATGTAAGTATTATTCAAACACCTCAGCAAATCATTAAGAATTACATTCACAGTTTGTTATCCATGTCCTCCATGTTTTTAAAGATCTGGTAAATTGAATTTTGCTTGGAAAGTTCATTCTGTGAAGATGAACTACTTGACTCGGTAAAATCCCTTGCAATAACAAAGGCCAGGTCCTGCTCTTGAAATTTTCAGCATCCTTGCTGGGGAAAACTTTATTTCCCCCCCCCCCCATTAAGTTTCACAGACTCTTCTCAAGTCTGCTAAGACGCATCTATAAACGCTACCTGTAGAGCTACAGAACTTTCAGATTACAGCCAACACTTAAAAGTTTCCCACAGCCCTTTTGCTCAAATACGACAAAAAGTATTTATTCAATCTGCCTTCTGTCACTATTGCAGCCATTTTTAAGAAGAACTCTCTTTAATCACATGAATGCAGTACAGTCACCTAAAATCATTCCATTTCAACATTATAGCCGTGAACATGTACATGATACACACAGCAAGAGGCTGAATCTTCTTGTGAATGGTAACAAGAACATATTTTCTTGTCTGATTTCAAAAGCAATTTTAGAGTGCACCAACTTTCCTGGGAACATTGCTGGAGTGCACTGGATGTTAGATGTAGCTTATTCTGACATGAGCTGCTTTACACAAAGTGGCATTTAGCTTGCATCCTTTCCACGTATAATGCAGTTAATGCATTCAGTAATGCTCTACTGAAATTCCTTTCTTGCTAAGCCCAAGTTTCTTTGGAGGCAAGCAGAAGTGCAGGAGTATATTTACATTTCACCTAGGAATGTTGCAGTGTTACAGAAGAAGCAAAAATACATTTGAATGCACACCTGCAACAAAATTACCCTATTTCAGCTGTGGCAATTCCAGCAGGAGAGTTAAAAATATACAGAAAGGGGAAAAAAAGTTGAGCTTGAAATTCAAGTCTGTGGTCTAAGTTTACACACCACCACATTAGCTCGTTTAAAACTGAGCAAAGATGTTCTAAGACCTTTTGATGATGTGGATTTTCAGTGTCAGGGTGAAATCACATATTAAAAAACGAACATTTCTTTTTTCACCAATTTTTGTCCTAAATTAGAATCTTGATTTCTTCCGAAGTTCCAGATTAAAAGAAGTGTTAGCATCTCACGGAATATTTTTCTGTCACATATTCCTCCACAGGTTGTTTAATTGTTACTTTCATTCCTCATGTAGACAGAGGAAGGAAAAAAACATAATTTATTTTTCCTCTCTATTTTTATTTTTGGTAAAGGAAACTCCAGAAGAAATGCAACATTTTTGATGTAACAATCCTAAAGCCAGTACTTAATAAAGCACTGGCTCTCAAAGTTAAAAGCACTCGACACGTCACCCTAAACTTTTGAGTCCTGCCTCCTACAATCCTATAAGCACATTTTCTCAGACTCTGTAGATCTTAAGTATTCTCAATTTAATAATCTAAAGTGAGAGTAGTTAGAATACGCTATGTACAAATAATACTCACCCTTCTGAAGACGCTTTATTGTTACCACAAATAAACATTCCCCGATTTGATATAGACACTAGGGACAAAGAATGACCTTTTAATTGCTATAAACCGCAAAGAATCTGAATGTGCCAGTCCCTAAAAAAAACATGAAATAAAACTAACCTATCTATGAAGCTCACACTAAAAATGCTAGTAAAATTCTTCACTGAAATCGGTATTAGTAAGAAACAAACCCATAATAGCTGAAACTACAGTTGCTAGACTTAAACAAAGACGAAGCTATCCTCCAACAATTAAACAACCTTGTTCAAACTGTTACAGGCTTCTTTTTCGAGAGATCAAGAATCCGAACTTCAGCTTTACATTTCATAAAAAACACACAAACTTTTCTCTAGCTCCAATAAAACAAAGGTAGAACTTCTTAAGTTAGAAATAAGTATCTTGAGGAATGTACAGGTTTAGTATCCCGTTCCTGCTGCATCTGGGTATTTCAAATTACCACGAATACCTGCTAATGTCAAATACATATGCACGATGACCACAATACGCCGATTTTTTCGGGTTTATCCAGTGACACATCTGTTTCTCTGGGACAGCTCTGCTCAGCGCTCTCCTCCACACCTCCCCAGATACCCAAGTTTTAGAAAGCGTTTTGCACACCCATGCTTGGCAACATCAGATCTAAACCCCACGAATTCCAGCTCCCTATGAACTTTTCTTGCGGCGCTCTGGAAGATCAGGATCGCATGGTGCCCTGCGAGCCCTTAAGATAGGAAGTTCGCCGGAGCCACTGCCAGACTGATTTACTGCCTCGCCCTCAAGCTCCCTCCCTGCAACGGGACCCTCCAAGGACAGAAGGGGACCCCGACGGGGGCCGATCCCCAAACCAGCACCGGCTTCCAGGGCACCGGGGTGCGGGCGGGCGGCCCGGGGCGCGCTCAGCCTCCCCGCCCGGCTCACCCCGCCGAGCGCCGGCTTCCGGGAGGCTGAAAGCACCCGAGCCCGGAGCGGACCTGTCCGAGCTCCCTCCAGGGAGCCCGGCTCGGCGGCAGGGAGCTTTGTACCGCTCGCACCACCGGGGCGAGACCTTACCCGGCTTACGTTAGGCGCACATGTACCTCCGCTCTGCCCCTTCAACCACACGGCGCCTGAAGCCGCCGCATGCGGTCGGCAGGAACGAGGAGGAGGGGAAGGAAACCGCCGGGTCTTCCCCATTCTCCCTCCACCCTTCACCCCTGGCAGGAGGGGGCAGGACGAGCTCACCCCCAGCCGGACGGGGGTCGGCACGGGAGCGGCTGGCCGGGCTGCACAGAGCCAACTTAGACAAAGGGCACTTCAGACTCCATGTCTCCGCTCCAGCTGTCACCGGCCGGGAGCGCGCGTGTGTCGGCGCCGCCGCCGCACCCCCCTCACCCTTCCCCGCCACCGCCCCCCGGGAGGCGAAAGGA
>JANRGW010010957.1:9534-23437 GCA_024733675.1 Psilopsiagon aymara | reverse complement strand
GTGGGCCGTAGCTGAGCCAGCTCCTATGGGACCAGTGCCCATTTTTTGGCATTTATAGTAAACTTTAGAATGGCTTTTAACACAAATGCTTTAATAGCAAGTGGGAAGGGAGAGGCAAGGCAGGGAAGAAGGATTTATAGACTCTTTTTCTCTTACGAATGCTAGATTGCAGATTTTTCTCAAAAGTAGTCTGATAAGCTATAGCTGTTTATTAGCAAATTGCTGCAGTCTTAGAAATAAAAGTCAAAAAATATCACTGGAAGTGAAACTCTGAAATGTCTACCCTGAATTACTGAAACATCAATGTGAAGCTTGAATTCAAGGAAAGCGTGAACATTAAAATTTGTTAGCATACTTTGGCTTTCTGAGAAATACATTATTTATTCTTTATGCACCATTGCTGGGTTCTAAGAGAGGCAATAGAACCATTAATTAATAGTAGTAATCCTGGATAATGTCATAATAAGCAATACAACATATTAAAGCACATTTAATTCTTGCCAGCTATCAGGAGGAACCTTTACATATTTTAAAGGCCCATTAGGTTTGTTTACATACTCAGTTGAAACTGGTATGCTTTGCTTCTAGTAGAGCTGGCATTGGCAGGGACTGAACCAAACCATAGTACTTGACTCTGACAGTATTGAATTTCCCAACTGTTGTGGGCAGTCAGTAATATATTGTTGCTACTTCAAGGCAGCCTGTCTCTCTGGGACAGTGGGTACAAACCAAAACCATGTAGACCTCAAAGCTAGGGTATTTGGGGGTTACTGTCATAAGAATGAAAATAACTGAAATTATATATATCAGAAAAAAATTTCTACAATGGAAAAGGTGGTCAAGGAATCCAAATTGTGCTTTCAGGTATATTACCTAACAGAACAACAAAAATTTGCTGGGCTTTAAATTGTACTAGCAATCTGGAAAGGATTTTCTGACTGGAGCTATGTTAAGTGTTAATAGTGAAACCTGGGTACTTTTTCCTTTGATCTCTACTCAAGCTCATATAGAATAATAGGATCAAAATAAAATGCCCTTTATATGAACACCTTATTCTTTTGATCTTGGCACAAAAATTTCTGTATTCAGCTACAAGCAGTGCATCTGCTCCTTTTAGTTGGACCTTCTAGTTTGTCATAAATTTTAATAAATGGTGTTGCAGCCAATTTTTTGTGTAGTTCATGAACTTACTTGTAATTTTTGCCCAGAGTCTTTAACTGCATTTTCAAAAAAACTGAGAGTAAGGTAAGTAAGACCTGTAAACAGGTGACTTATGGTCAGCTGTGCATACGTATGTTGTATATATAATGTAAACATTTGTATGGTGCTGTATTTCAGATTATAATATTAGTTGTTCTTTGACCACTTGGACAAAACCGTGACATTAGTTTACTCTGAATAAGAGTGACTGTATGGGCACATCACCCCAAGAATAGTTGGAGTAATTGTGATTATCATAGGTGCTAAATTTTGGATCCTAGCTTTTTCCATCAGGAAGGTGATGTACCCCATGATGCCTGAGTGGGAACCAAGCCTTTCTCTTCATTGCCTCCCCCTCCGCAGGAAAGACTATAAAAGTATTACAGCTGGATACCCCTGCTTTCATGTAGAGATGTACAAGACAGATAATCCATGGGTGAACATGAGTACCTTTCAGCTCTTTATTCACTGGATTTGATTGTCAGGAGTGTTTCTTTGGATGTTGTTATTGCAAGCACTTAAAGTAAAGCTGCTTCTTCATGCTCTTTCAAATCTCTTATTAAAATTCTTCACCAAAGGCTTTGGCTGCATGGAAACAGCTGAGCTGTATTTATTATGATTGATTGTGTCTCATTGTGATCCCTGCTTCAGTTGTCATAACCTCCAAGAGTAGACGAGATGGGCATGAAGCACTGTGCCACATGAAAGCAAATAAACTGAAGTCCTGCAGTTCACCAATGTCATAATTGCTGCTATCCAGAAAGAGGGATTAGTGAGTGTGAAGAAACTTTAGCTAGGAGAGAACCAGTGCCCAAGCAGTATCTTGGGTGTCAGATGTCTCTCTCAAGCTTTGCATCCCACTCTAATTTATATTTAGCTGTTAAGCTTATTAGATAGGAACAGTCAGCTTGTTGTACGCTGTATGTAAGGAACACCACTGTGTAAGTGCTGGGTGTTTAGGCTCTTGCTGGAATGGCTGCAGTTAAGGCTGCTGCACGTGTGCTATCTTCCAACACATTTTGTTGCAAACTTATCTGAATCTCTATAGTCTGTCACGAAGCAGGAGTATTGTAGAAAGCCATGAGCATGGCCATAACCTGTAACCTTAGTCTTATAAAATACTGCTTATTCATTATGTGCAATAGAGATACCAAGCTAGTTTGAGCACCAGAAGCAGCGTAGACATATTTGCGCACTAGGATTAATACATCCTGCTGAGATCGAGTCTCCGTGCTCATGGAGCCAATCTGCCTTCAGTCCTTCTGTAAATTAGTTCAGTACTTCTGTAAGAAAGTTTCTGCTGTAGTTGTTTAAAAGGCAGTAAATATCTCTGCAGCTATGTCCATGTTCATCTTTCACCACTTCTCACTTCTTAGCCCAGAATTCAGACCTACCTTTTGCATTACCTCATAGCATACCTTAGAGCAGCCTTCCAATACCTAAAGGGGCATACAAGAAATCTGGAGAGGGGCTTTTTACAAGGGCAGGTAGTGATAGGACAAGGGGGAATGTCTTTAAACTGAGAGAGGGCAGATTCAGATTAGATATTAGGAAAAAATTCTTCAGTATGACAATGGTAAGCCACTGGATCAGCTTGCCCAGAGAGGTCATGGATATCCCATCCCTAAAAGTGTTCAAGGCCAGGCTGGACAAGACATTGAGCAGCCTGGTCTAGTGGAAACCAGATTGAAACTGGACAATCTTATTAGTACCTTCCAATCCAAACTATTCTAATATTCATTTTATGGTTCTGCGGTCAGTTAAAGGAGGGATGTAGGACTCTGGACAAGGAGTTAGAGTGAAAGAGCTACAAAGATTCGTAGTTTTTTGTCCTTACAATAAAAATACGATTACCCTACTTCTGCAGTTAGCAAGAAGCAAATAAGCTCTGCCGTGAAGTCAGTGGGGTACGAGTTAACACAAGGTAGTAAAGGAATAATAATAAAGTAAACCAGGAAAGTCCACAGTCTTTTGTGACAAAAATAGTATGATCCTGCTGCAGTCTAAGGCCCTGCTGCAAATAATATTTTCGGATGACTGAATAAGTCCAATTTACATATGTACAAAGTGTATGAATAAAGTTATAAAAGTATGCATAGTAGTTTACTTTTTTTTCCCTTGAAAGTAATTTGCAATTGTTCAAACTTTCAGTTTTCACTGGTTTTGTTTCCAAAACCCCAGAAGGAAGAAAAATAACAAAAGTCCAGAAAGGCGAAAGGGATATGTTCTCATTTCAGTTCACAGAATTTCCTGCCTTTAAACAATACAAATATATGCCCTTAGGTTTCTAACGTGCTGGAAGGATACTGAATCCTTGAAACAGATCAAATTAAAAGCAAGTCCACTATAGCAACAGGGAGTTTTACCAGCACATCCAATAGATCTCAGCAAGAATTCACTGGGTTTTAACTGTGTTGCCAAGCCTTAGAAAATCCTAAACTGTTGACTCCATAAATGAATAAACACTCAAAAGCCGCAAAAAAATTCTAGGCCGAATTTGGCACAATGAAAATCTTGTGTTTAATAATTGTTCCCTATTCATTACAAGCCCCATAAAAAGCAATTATTTAATAGAGCTTTGAGGTGCATTCACAAACAGAGCAGACATGGACATTGGCTGTGTAAAACTTTTTAAAGTACATTGCTTCCTTCAATTATGATTACATGTTCAGTGGGCTGAACTTGTTCCTCCCCACATGTAGGGTGGAACATATGAGGATCATGGGGGCAGCTGGCTGTAGCTGTCACCAGAGAACATGGCAGGTTGAGGAACCAGCATCCTCAGAAGTGGTGACTTGGACATAGAAGGAGGAAGAAGCTGAAGAATCTTCTTGGTGTTGTTAAATGCGTTAATTTTATCATTTGCTTTTAAATTCTCACATGCTGGCACTTTTTTCACCTTTTTGACCTCTTTCAGCAGCAACCTCAAAGTGCCGTACTGTGAGTACTGCTCTCCACAGTCCCTTAGGGTGTATCTGTACAAATGATGTTCAGAGTTGTAGAAGCAAGGCATTGGGGTGAACAGTTGTGGTCAAGCTCTTTGCATCTCCAAGGCTTCTCATTTTTTTTGTTATTTTTTTTTGATATATTTAATACAGTAATGTTCAAGATGACCAAATCCTGCTGCAGAGCAATTCACAAGCCTGTGTGTCCTTATAGGGTAGGCACTATCCTTCCCATTGTCCATTATGCAGATTGTCACCAAGATGGTAACTCAGCGTATAAGGGTAAGATTATTGTTTATTTTGATACTGTTTTCTCCTTTTTTTGTAACATATTCCTCTTCTTGCTTTACAGTCTTTAATACCATGGGTAGGTCAGTGATGGGCCACAGGCGTTTACAGAATTTGGAGGTGCATGCTGTCTGAGAGGTCTTCTAGTGCCTGCATGCTGAAAGGCAGATGATCAGTAATCATATATCAGTATCACTGTCATCCAGATTTATACCAGAAAAAGGGATTCCTACTTATTTTTGTTCCCTATAATGACACTGCTTCTAACATTTTCCGAGTTTTCTGGTAAAAATTATATCACAGCATAGAGCTGTGGCTATTCTAGTTCTAGAGATGGAGAGAGACTTTTGGTGTTTGAACAATGACACACTGAAGCACTGGCAAAGTAGGGGTTAAAACTCAGTGTTTCCTCTAAACCACACTGCCTAGGTGAGATACAAGTGCATACACAATTGAACTTCAATTGTAGTGCAAAGAAATTGCAAGAAAATATGATACAATAACACATTTTCAAATAGAGGTCAAAATCTCTACATTACCCTCAGGGTCAGAGACAGTTGACTGGACCATCCGATTTGGATACCCTGGGGCTGAGATATCTCTACAATAGCCCTGTGTTTTTCTTACTATTTGAATGTTGTGTGAATGACAAAATGAGGTTTATTTTTTTGGGTGCATACAATTATTTCTCTAGCTTCTTCAGATAAAACTTCCTTCAGTTAAAACCTTCCAGTGAAAGCAGGCTTTGTAGCTTATTTATTTCTTGGGGTACCTGAGAAAGTGTTAAATAATTAAGGTAAAATATGTGTTTTCCTGAGAAACACACAGAAGTTTGTTTTTTCACAGTTGAGTGAATTATCAAAACCAGATGTAAGTGTAACCTTTTACCTAAATTTATTAAAATCATTATTTACCTGTAAGTTATAAGAAGGACTTAGTTGCACTAGTTTGCTGCCAATATGCACTGCCAATAATCTGCCAAAAAGCAGCTTGCTGGCAAAATCACTGAAATGGTTAGCTTATGCTTGCACAGAACATTACAACCCTGAGTCAAATGAAAGCCTACTATAAACGAACTCTTTGATGCTGGATTCACTGGAATATGGTATTGATGTATGGTATACGGTTTATATGGATTATGTATACTGTGCAAGAAATATGGATATCAACGGTAACTTGATATGTGATCAGTTAGGACAGTTATTATTTTCAGTATTCACTATGAATAAGAGCATGCAGCAACTGCTCAGTTTTAAAATACATGCTATTCACATGCAGCCCAAAGCACTAGCATACTATTTGTTCAATTAATATAGAAAGCCTATTGAAAATGTAAAATATCTGACATCTACACAGAGTAATTTTAAAGGCAACTTTTCTTCTTGGAGCAATTTATACATTACATAAACTTATATTTTTCATCCAAGTATCATTTCAAGAATAGCAAGCTTAAATATTGGAGGCCATAGGGAAACATAATATTACGATAATGTTCTTTGGTGTGGTTTGGAAGGTTTTAGGAAACATTTGGAAGTATTTTTCTTGTAAAGTCACTTAACTATTGAAGTGTTACGATAGCACTCCCTTCTGCATTGCGTATGTTACTAAACAGCCTATTTAAAGGGGACATCCATCGTATATATCCTGATTAGAACTAGTTCCACAAAACAGGAAATTATATGCTATAGGATCCTGGTATTAATTTTGATTTAAAATAAAGGACAAGATGATTTGAGGTGTGATATCGTTTTTCAAATACTCACTTCCAGTTCTGTTTAGCAAGAAGAGATGCTGTGTTTTGTGGAGCTGTATGAGAAATTTGCATTTTCTAAGCAAGTACTCAAGTGCTGAGCTGTTTTTTTCTGTTTAAGTAAGCTCTAACAAACGTGACCAGTCCTTTAAGATCCTAAAGAACCTTAAAAACCTTGCAGCTCTCAGGAGCCTACCTATTTTTCCACATAGTGTAATTCATTCTTTTGAACTTATGCAGAAGCAGAACTTAGATCAACAATTTCTAGATTTCTGGCAGTTGTTATCAAGGGGACTCTTAAGGCTCCAGAAGTGTATCTTTTACCTTGTAGTGTCAGTGCAGCAGATCTGTACAGTCCTGATGTTTAATTATAGAGAAAATTACTTTTTTTTTCCTCCAAACTATCAATTAATTCATGTTTTCATATCTTGCACAAAATAATGTGTAAGTTATTTTCATCTCTGTTATTAAATATGTATTGTAGTTCATTACCATCTTTCTGAGGAGTTTTTAAATTATCATCATTTCATTTGTTGAGCATGATGTTCTTAGAAATTACAGCTGCACAGATTCTTACATTTAGTGTTAAAGGATTTCAGGGAATTGAAAATGTGTATTCAGAAATAATATACATAGGGTCAAACTCAGTCTTTCTTGAAGCCAAGGAGAGCTTTGCCTTTGACTTCAGTGTGTCCAGAGTCTCCCTTTCGGTATTGAAATGCCGAGTAATCACTATCTGATACGTTTTTCTGCTGACCTAAGGCGCATAAGATATTGTTGAAGTAATTTCTCAGGGGGAAATATATAACAAAATGGTCTAATCCCACAAGTACTAGATTAGGTTAGATGTGCTTTTGGCTGAAATGAAGTCCAACAGGAGCAGCAGCACAGATGACTCAAAACCAGACTTCCAAGGATGTATTTGTTTTGGAGGGGTTTCACCTGCCTTTGCTCCTGTTTTCAGTAGTTTCACTGCAGGCTTGTGTTCTAGAAGGTAGTACCTTTCCATGTAATAGGGGGAATAAAAGCTGAAGAATGCTTTAGTTAAAATCCTAGTCATCTAGAATGTAGGCTTTACAGTGTATTTTGAGCATTAATCTTAATGTTGGAAATTCAAGCGTAATATTAAGGGGAAAGTCAGAGATCAGTTTAACCATCCACCTCATAATTGAGGTACAGATCTTAATAAACTAATAAGAGTGTTGTTGAATCAGAGTGAAACTAGATTGGAAAGAAAAGTGTAAATGCTAAGGAAAAGTAGGAATTTTAGCAGTTTCAAATACAGATACTAGATATTGAGGAATTTTTCTCAGAAATTATTCAGAAAAAATAGGTGGAAATTATGCTTTGAAGAATCAGAATTATCCTTTCTCTTCTACTTTCTTTTCTGTTGACATCTTTCATCTCCTGCTGGTCTCATCTTCCTTCTCCAATCCAACAAACCAGTTTATCACGTGAGTCAAAAGCAACTGCTTGCAGTTGATCTGGGTCCAGGCTCTCTTCTTTGGGAGCCTCTCTGGATCCTGCCTGCTAATCAGGCACACTGCTGGAGTAACAAAGGTTTTTGCAGTCAGCTGATTTGTTGCTAAACCAGCAATATTTTGGCTGATTTTGCAGAAAGAAATCAGACCTCATGATATCCCTCCTTGATGTATCTGTTATATAGATTACATACCACTTCCCTCTTTCTGGCCAGGATACAAGCATTATGAAGGAAGATGTCCTGCTGCTGCTGTCAGCTTTAGCTCTCTCCCATATTGTTCATCTTGTAGCTCCTCTTGCAAGCCGCTGCTAGCTGCAGCACCTCTCACAAACTTTATATCCGAGTGTAAAATCCCCATCCTTGGCCATTGGCAGGATGAGGCTTTGAACAACCTAGTCCAACTGGATGACCTTTGAGCACAAGGTTGGACCAGAGCCCTTCTGACCTCAGTGATTCCCTGACTCCGTGCTGTATTTCTCCTGTCATGGAAGATAGTTGAAAGAAAATAATGATCACAACTCAAATACTATCTCATATATCCTGCAGCTTGCAAACACAGAAATCGGTGTAAACCATAATTACTCTACTCAGGAAAATATATTTTCTACTGTGGGTAGACAAGCCCAGATGCAGACCTTGTATTTTCTTTTGCTGTGCCCTTCCCAATGCTTAATCTTGGCTCTGTTCAGTTTTCTTTCTGTTCTCTCTCTTTGCTGCTAATCCTTGTCCATGTTTATAAGCTCCTAATATTTATATGGCATTATCTATGTTAGAGATTACTGCTGACAAATAATCTTTTCTGTCTTCTGAGTGAAGAATTGCAACCATTGCTAAAGATCAGAAAGTGAAAATAGATCTCTGGAAGTCTGTGACAGCGTCAATAAACCCTAATATCATTTCCCTAAATACTAAAAAACTTATTTCGAGTTTTTATGTTTGAATTGTAGCACAGCTTTGGGATACCTGACCACACTCAGCAGCTTTTTAGCTGTAGAGCAAAATGTGACAGTAGTTGCAGAGAAAAAAAATCAAGAACAAATTTACTGAATTGAGGCTCTTCTCCCTGTTTTTTCATTTGTTGCCATCTTTTGAGGAGCAGGTATATATAAATGCATCACTTTTGCTGCTATTGGGTGATTTCTAGCAATAAATATTAAAAATATAAAGGTATATGTAAATAAGAACATCAAATAGTTGCTGATTGTTCCAGTTTGGTCCCCAAAGAACTACTTTCATAACCTTGGGTGTCTTTTTTTTCCTTAGAATAGAGTGGACAAAATTCTGACTTCTGAGACAGCTCAGAGATATCCATGCATTTATGATATTTGTACAGTGCTTGGCCAGTAATATGTATGCACAGGGACTCTTCATCAGGGACTGTAGCGATAGGACAAGGGGTAATGAGTGTTTAAACAGGGGAATTTTGTGTTAGATATAAGAAGGAAGTTCCTTACTGTGAGGGTGATGAGGCACTGGAACAGGTTGCCCAAAGAGGTGGCAAATGCTCCATCCCTAGCAGTGTTCAGGGCCAGGTTAGACAGAGCTTTGGGCTACATGATGCAGTGTGAGGAGTCCCTGCCCATGGCAAGGGGGTTGGAACTAGATGATCTTAAGGTCCTTTCCATCCCAAACCATTCTATGATTCTGTGGTTGAAGAGTTTTGCATATATTTGTACTAATAGTGGGAAGAAATTAATCTTGGGGAAAGGGTAAATTCAAGGAAGCAGAAAGAAAGGAAGTGCAAAAGTAGAATGTCTTAGTTACTGCAAATGGGAAAAATGACTGTTCACTGTAGCCATTATAAGCCAAGTGGACTCCAGGTGTTAGAATCACAAAAGCTCTCTTCAGTGTTTTAAGTCACAGAAATTCTACTATGAATATTACAGTTAGCAAAGAGACATTTATGATCATGTTTAAAGCAAGACAAAGGAAATTATCAGACAATGAGTTTGCTAAGTTGTAATTTAGCCCTGACAGTGCATCAGTGATGAAGCAAATGCAGCAGCTCTGAAATGTGTGTGCACCAGCTCCAAGGCCTGGGAGGGGTTTCTAACATACCTGATCATGGCCATCTCCTTTTATTATTTTTAAACTTTTTGATGGCAATATAGTAGGAAAAAAAAAAAAAATCCATTGCATTTTGAGCACTGTCTTTAGCTTTGCTTCCAAAGATAGCTAGAGTTCCAGAAAGGCCAGGTTTTGTGAACTCAAATTCTTTTTTTTCTTAATAGCGTATACCCATTCTTTCAAATTGGCCTTCCTTTTCGAGATCAGCTATTCAGACCCCTATACAGCGCACAGAACTTGCTTGTACAGTTTGATCTAACTTAAACCAGCACTCCAGTTAGTCTTTCTAATGTGGTTTTTATTCATCGAGCAGTGACATCAGAGCCTTTCTTTTTTTTATTTTTTTTGTGTTTTTTTTTTTTTTAATAAAATGGTGCACAAAGTGACTTTTGATGCCATGAAAAAAAACCCCACCCAATTCCTGTAAGTAATTTTTCACTGGGGCAAATGAAGTGCTGTGAATAAGCACATACAATGTAACTGGCAACATGTTATAAAGGAGCTGGGGAAAATGCATATGTCTGCTTTAAGGAAAAGAATGTAGGTTTCCTCAGAGAGAGATTTCATAGCATAAGTGAACAAAAAATATGTAATACGTAGATGAGGAGTTTAAAAAAAAAAAAGTGTTATTAAAAATGCCAAATATTTAGATTGAAACTCTGACTTTTAGTGTATGGGGGTTTTATTACATATGAACATAGTTTAATTTTTATCCCATCTTTTCAACTAAGCTTCTATACTCACTATGCAAAAAAAAAAGAAAGTTTTCAAGGTTTACTCTTTAGAATCCTAATAAAGTATTAAAATTTACTGTTACGTGTGTCTGAGATCCTCAAAAATATGAATAATTTAAGTTTTGAAAGTCTTGAAAAACAAGTTGTGATACTAATTAGTTACCTAAGTCTCTGTTCAAAACTTTCAGTGTGTAAATATATAGGAGTTATGCATAAAAGTAGAGCATTTTCTATGTTTTTTTTTAAATATTAGAGACAACACCTCGTAGAATCTGTTGCAAGTGTTAACATTTGTATGCTTTGGTGATAATTTTTTTTCTGGAAAGTATCACGTGTAGAAGATTTTACTACCACAAGTTAATAGTAAAATCCTTCTCCTATATGAAGAACAGAACGTTATGACATTTTTCATTATATGTGATTAATGTGTGTTGTAACTAAGGTTGAGAAAAATGGTGCATCTTTCTCAGCAACTAAGTTCTACCTAACTGCTGCAGTAGCTCTCTAGCTTGTTTTTTAGAATCATGGAATCCTGCAGCAGTTTGAGTGGGAAGAAACCTCAGATTTCACCTAGTTCCAACCGCTCTGCATGAGCAGGAGCACCTTCCACTAGACCAGGTTGCTCAAAGCCCTGTCCAGCATGGCCTTGAGCACTGCCAGGGCTGGAGCAGCCACAGCTTCTCTGGGTAACCTGTTCCAGTGTCTTAACCCCACGTCTTTGAAGAACTTCTTTCTTATATCTAGCCTTTTAAGCCTATGTCTACTCCTGCCCTGGCTCTGCCATTCCATAGCCAGCCTCTCTGAGGTTGTATATTCTGAAACTTAGACAAAATTAGATGAAATTGAAATTTAGATTATTTTTGTGGGAGAGAGTAGATCCTGGCTCCAAATAAGACACTGCAGCACTTGATTTTTTCTCAAGGTTATAGGCTTATGGATGGCAGTGTAAAAGTCCTGCAAGCTCTGAGATCTGGGCAGATAGTGGATGGAGAGATGCGTCTGTTGGTACTGTGGCAGAAAATAAGAATTATTGTGAGTCTGGAAGAGAAAAAATAGAGTAGCAGGAACAAAAATGTTCTGGAGAGAATGTAAACACAAAAAATGTGCTAAGTAGACATTGTCTTTCTCCAGCACGCTTTTGGGAAATGCACATGAACAGGTTTAGAAGATTTCATGTTGTTATTAGTTTATTTTCAGGTCATTTATTGAAGTGTCATAAAGAACATTAGCTAGTGGTTAGGGACTACAATATCTATTATATCATTCCAATTGTGGACAAGTTTATATTACATATGATTTACAATGGTCTTTCTGCAGTTAAAAATGTTATTTTCAGGTACAAGTTTGTATACATGGTTCTATTTAGGAAAATCCAAGTGGCTGAGCACAGAGATGTCTTCCAATCAAAGTCCAAAAAATTAATGCTCTTACACGAACACTGTGTTGCAGCGAGAGCTGTTTATGGCTCTCTGCCTACATCCTTTATCATGTCTCCACTGTTGTTAGTAAAATATACAGAACTACTTTATGCCAAAACAATGGAAGTTAATGCAGATAACTTGTTCCAAAGTTAACCATCAAATAAATCTTTTTTTTTTTTTTTCCCTAAAACTGTTAAGTGAAATGGTGTTCTAAAACTTTTAAAAATTGTCAAGATGATGAATACTGTGTGTGTAATACAAGTAAATACCATGGAATTGATTGCACACACATGTCTTAAATAAAGGATATTAAATAGTTTATTCCAGAGGGAGATCGGTGGAGTTTTATCTACTATTATTAGAAATTCTGCAATGACGGATCAGATTTGTAAGGGCTAAAAGCTAAGAAGAAAACCTCTTCAGAAATAGAACTGGTGCATTCAGTGGGTGATTGGCTGGGAGATTAAAGACAGGCAGGGGGATATAGCCTGCCTATGTAGTCCAGCCTCTCGCATATCGAGCAATTCTTAACAGCTATGAGTTTTCAATATCTGTTCGTTAAATTTGGTTTAATTTATTGGTCCTCTTAATTTGGTCACCAGCTTGGTGGTTTAGGGCAAATCCTGTAACCTATTTCTCCTTCAGCTTTTCCCATGCATACGTATACAAGTATATCCTCGCAGGGATGTGTCCATGCTTTAGAAGATATACCACCAGCTGGTTTTAGGTCTGTAATTCAGCTTGGACTGTCAGAATGCACACTTAACATTTCAGAGCATATATGTAAGCAATTCAGCCACACTGTATTTATACTTTTATGTTCTGAGCATCTGACACTGGCTAAGTTGCTGAGATGGGAATGGTTGAAGCTGGGCTTCTTTGACAACCTGTCTTGTTTGTGACATAGGTAACAGATTCAAGATTAGGTTGTTGAGTGTGATAGAACTTCTGGTTTCATCAAGGCCAGGTTGGATGGGGCTTTTAGCATCCTACTCCAGCCTGTGTCCCTGATTGTGGCAGAGGGGTTGGAACTAGGGCATATTTAAGGTTTATTTCAACCCAAAACACTTTAGGGTTCTATGATTTTGTGATCTACAGAGGGCATTACCCAGTGACAACGAGCAGAGGAAAAATGGTAAATCTCATAAGTGATTTGGTCAGTGGCTTGAAAACTCAGCTTAGTGTAGATAAACATGAAAATAATATACCAAGGGATGGCATGCCAAATCGAAGAGTGCACATCACATGGAATATTTACGCAGCATGCAGTCTTAGTAAAGGAGATTCAGAGGTTTGACGAATAATCCTCAAAGTAATTAGTCAAGAGTACAACTGAAGTGTACAACTGCAGTAATGCTCACATAGTGTGTGTGTGTGTGTGTTTGTATTTTGGTAGTGATTCTGAGGAAAGAGAGTTTGTTTGTGCTTAAAAGTGGTCCATTGCAGAGTGTTTAAGAATATTTGTTTTGACAGAGGGAAGGGAGTGGTTTGTTCACTGCCCAGAAACGAGCTGTGATGGAGTAAAATGCTAGAAAACTGTGGAGGAGGTTGATAAAGTGGAGCAAGTGTTGGCTTTAGTAAACAGTTTAATAAAGAGGTTATAGTGGGTAAACATTTGGAAATTAAGAGAAAATGGAAAATTTAAACATCTCTGCTTATCTGGGAGAACCATAATCACACTGAAAGGCATGTAAGTAAATAATAGTTGGGTAAATTAAATTGAGGTCCAGGCAAGCATTTAAAGTGAGGAACCCATGGTGGCCATGCATGTACTCATGGAATCATAGAATAGTTAGGGTTGGAAAGGACCTTAAGGTCATCTAGTTCCAGCCCCCCTGCCATGGACAGGGACACCCCCCACTAAACCATATCACCCAAGGCTATGTCCAGCCTGGCCTTAAACACTTCCAGCGATGGAGCATTCATAACTTCCCTGGCCAACCCATTCCAGTGCCTCACCACCCTTACATTAAAGAATTTCTTCCTCATATCCAATCTAAACCTCCCCTGTTTAA
>JANRGW010010955.1:0-14976 GCA_024733675.1 Psilopsiagon aymara | reverse complement strand
GGCAGGGGGGTTGGAACTAGATGATCTTAAGGTCCTTTCCAACCCTAACTATTCTATGATTCTATGATTCTATGATTTGCTGGCCATATGAGATGTCCAGCAAATGTTGTAGGTAGTGTCAATCTTCAGGGCAAGTCTTCCTGTGTACAGACTGCAGAGACATAAAGTGGTCTTTAATGTACATCATACTATCTTTAATTTTAATTACTAAAAGTATTTTAATGATGATTTTAATGATAACCACTGCTGAAATGAGGTGTTGTGGTTGAGAGTCATGGATGACTGTTACAAATAATAGTGTCTCAGGTCTAATGATCTAATTGGAAACTCAAAGAAATTATGAGGTTCGTTTGTCAAATTAAAAGTGACTTAAAAAAGAAATAGAACAAAACAACACTTTTAAAATGGAACCTGTGAAAAAAGGAGTATTTTTATAGCTTTTGTCTCAGGACATCTTTCCTTCAAATAAGGCTGACTGCATAATAGCACTGTGAAAGGCAGATAATTGCTACTTCAGCAATAGAACAGCAGGAATGCCTGAAACTCCTTCCTGTCTGTGATTTAGCCAGTAGCTGAAACAGATTAATTCTCTACCTTAATGTTTCTTTTGGACTCTGTTTGGCTGACTTCAATTTTGCCAACCCCCAAAATTAATATTTGGGAGACTTCCCTCTTTTTGCCCTTAAATAAATCATTGTTTGTGAGTTTTGTTCTCTTTTCTGCCTCCTTTTAACCTCTGCTGTACTCAGAGCTCAGGGACAATGATAGGTGCAGTAACACCTGCCAGGTTTGAGCAGGGAATGCTTTCAACTGCTGCTGTCAGAGTTCCCTCTCCTCAAAAAGCCAAAAGCCAGCAGGATTTTGAGATGGGCAATAATCAGTTGTGTCGGGTGAGGGAAATAGGCCAGCTGCAGTATCAAGTAGGAAAACAGAAATCTTAGCTCCTGAACCAGAAGTATACCTCACTAATACTGCACTGCACCCAGGACTACATCCAGGCTTAGGAGGAACTTTGGGTAGAGGCTGGTTCTTCCAGCAGGCTCCTATGCCCATGCCAATGATTACTGCTGTGGGAATGGCTGAAGAGCACTCTGCATATAAGCTACCCTGCACAATTCATGTGGAACTACCACACATTAGCCCATTCTTTTTCTGTCTTTGCAATGAGAATGTGGACAAGTGGTTGCTGACAATCCAAAAGGATGCAAAAGTGCTCTTCCCTTTAGAGCACCTATATCATAAAACACAAAATAAAGATCTTATAACATTATCTGAATAATGATAAAACCAGTAACAGTAGAATGAAAGCCATGGCTTTTCTTGCTGCTATAAGGTAGGCTGCAGCCCACAGCAGCTTGAGGAAATGACCACCACGGTCATCATGATGTGCTGAGGCAAAGTGGATGGAAATTTTTCTTTCTATCAAGTAAGGAAACAGCCTGCTATTTGCAGTAGTGCTTAAAGCAAATGCATGCAAACACTTGCTCATCTGAACTGTGAAATGAATGCATTACAGTTAGCATCTGAGATTCAGTATTGAGCTTTTCCCAGTATTTAAGATGAAGCACATGGATCTACTAACACCAGCGTGCTGAGCAGGAAGTCGCATGCCTAAATGTCACCTGAGTGTCTGGGCTGTGAGCCTTCTTTTCCACTGGTTCACTAACATTTGGGCATCTTTTCCATGCACAGAGGATTGCAAGCAGAAGTATACAGCTTTTTAAGTACACAGTGATTATCTGTTGGTGAAAGCACATACGGGAGAGCTAGGTTCAATGTGCTTAGCATGCAAGCCGCAGCACCCCAGGGAGACATGTTCTTATTGGTCACGCAGTTGTCAGTCATGTGGGAAAACATCAGTCTTTGTCGCTTTTTGGAGCAGGCTAATCCTCCGTCTTGATCAGTTGTTGTCTTCTACCTTCTGTCTTTTTTCCTCAGTTTTCTAACTTTCTCATTAGTGGTTTTCTCTTGAGGCCTTGAGTTAATAACTAATATGAGTCAACAATTCAACTTTTTGTTTGTGTGTGTGCTTTTCTTATCTTGCTTGGCTGCCTCACTGCCTGACAGCAATTTTCTTCAGTAAAGCCCCACATCCTAATTAACTAATTGGACCCTGGGCTGTGGGTTATTGTTTATGATCTTCAGAGAGGACATAGCATTTTAGCACAGCTATTCTCAAACTGTTAATGGTTGCTCCATTAGGGGCCTGGGGAAAACATCTCCTAGTGAGGGAAAGTGGCCCATCTCTAGGGAGCTGCTGAGAGATGAGCAGAGAAGGGAAGAAAGCAAGAAGATGGTTTTGGAACATACCAGGAGGTGAAAAAGTGCTTTAAAGGTTCTCTCTGGGTGAGGTGACAAGCACCAAGAAGTGTGACTGAGGCAACTCATGGATTTTGAGAACTGTTGGTAAAAGCTGCCTTCTCTTGTTCTCTCTGGTCCTGGTGTCCCTGATGAGGAGTACTGGTTTAGCTTGCAGCAGTTACAGGCTTCTGCTTCCTTTCTCAGCCTGGCTGTTAGGAGCACTTTCATTCCTTTCTCTCTCTGCCCTCTCCTTGCTGTGCCCCCTGCTGAGCTTGAGCCAGCACTCCCCCTGCACCTATGTAAATCAAAACCAACTCTTATGTGGGAAGTGCACCCAAAATCCAGAACCTACTTATGGTGAGGGGGATGTAGAGAAGGAATCTGAGGACTGCTGGCTCAGTGCATCTTCTCCCACACTGCTGAGGAGGAAGTGGCACTTCTCTGCATCCCAAAATAGCATGGCAACATTTGAATGCCCAAATGGCACTGTGTGCTATATGACAGGGGTTTCTCCTTTGCATAGGAAATGCCTCTGTAGAGGCCGAGTCATGCCAGTACCTGGCTGGCTCCCAGAGGAAGAGCTGGGGAGCCTCTGGGGACAGATGCTCACCCTGAAGAAATCACAGGTAGCATCCATCCGTCTTCTCTGGCCCTTCTAGGCAGTCAACCAGCCTGTCAGCCCTGCCTAGCAGTGACCTAGGTGTAAATATTTGAGTGCATTGTTGGTGATAAGCTCCCACTGTCCTTTGTGGTGGTGCTCAGAGGCGCTTCCTCCATCAGAAGGAGCCTTAGGTCTACCTCCTGTCATCAAGTGATCATCCATACAAAACCTAATAGCTGGGAAACCTGTCATTTTGGCTGATGGTTTTGCACTTGTTATCTGACAGAATATGTTGACAGGTCCCTCTCCTTCTCTGGAGCTCCCTCTCTGCTGTTTTTTTGGTGGGCTTTTGTTCTTGGATGGTTTTTTTGTTTGTTTGCTTGTTTGTTTGTTTTTTATCAAACTTCAAACTCTTCTCCCGTTCTATTCTTCCAAGTATTTTCTGGTTACTTAGCTAGGTTCCAATGATTAGTGTTTTTGAAGGAGTGAAACTCCGTGTTTTCTATGTCCTTTCTAGACAGACAGTTAAATATTACTGCAATAGGTTTCTTACACTGAAATGAAGTGTGGGAGAAATGGGAGATCAGGACAGTTTCTTGAGCTTTTATACAACAGTAATCATTAACTTTGACCTCCTACCTATACGCTAGAATTGAATGAACAGAGCCTTTGCTATGAAACTACTTTTCTTCAGTGGCAAACTGAATCAGCAACTTAACTATAGCAGGAGTACTTTTATAGCTGGTTAATTTGACAGCCTGGCCAGTTTAGATGGCACATGCTGGTTAAATACAAAGTATGCTTGAAACAACGGCTCAGACAAGAAATGGTCAAATTCAGGCTTCTCATGAAAGTTTAATATCGCCCTCTAGTGAACGCATATGCTGATACAGCAATATTGTGTCATGAAGCTGTGTGAATCACTGTACCCTTACAAGAAAGGCAGAAGTCAGGAAGAAGACTATTGTGAGCCAGACGGAGGCAATCGTGTGCCTTAGAATAAGCCAGTTTAGTTTTTAACATCTAAAATGGATTGAGAAACTTAAACAGGTATGAAATGACATAGAAAATTCTAGTACATGCACTTAGTAAATCATTGCTTCAGTGCGATAAAAACATTTACTAGCTTCATATTTAGTTGTTTCTGGATGCTGATCTGTGCCTGTGATTCCAGGACATCTAATCTTATCGTCTACTTAGCTGGGTATGTATTTAAATAGCTGGTTAGACTGTGATGATTCTCTTTCCCCATTTCTGTGCTGTATCTTTCTCTAATGCCATTGACATGCTTGGGAAGAGTAGAGAAAACTGACGTTATCACCTTTGAAAACGAGAGATTAGAGTTTTTGTCTGACACTTACACCAGGGAAAACTGATTAGTGAAATAGCAGAGTGAGTTTTGCGTAAAGCTTTCTCTTTTCAGCATCTCTTCATGTTGCTCCCACAATGTGGAGCTCTCTCACCAGTGAAATGGGATGATGGGCTGGTAAATCTTAAACTTGTACTGAAGAGCAGCACTATGCTAAACTCTTGGATGGGAGGCCATCATTTTGGAGAGAAGGATGATTATTAAAGAGGAGAGCATCATTACATCAGAGCATAGGTTAATACTTTTTTCTAATGCCTTAAATGTTTTCCTATTGACTTAGTGAAGGACATGAATTGCTTAAGATAAGCAGACAGCTGCAAACCATCAGGTGAATACTTCCTGCTTTCAGGGCTGCAGGCCTTGGTTCCCAGGGTCCCCTTCCACTCCTTGCCCAGCACTGGACTGGATTTTCATAAATTATGGCTCATTCAAGGGCAAGATGTTGGAAAGCTAAGAAGCTCAAATGTACAGTCAGCTCTTACGAAACACGCAAAACCCAGGAATGCATAGCTGAAAGTAACACTTTGTGTTTCTTTCAGAGACACAACTGATTTGAAATCCTTTGCAGCTAAGGCAAGAGCTGACTCCAAACCCTGACAAATCTCATTCATAAGCTATTTCAGAGTACTTAGGCCAGTGGCTGTCTTTGTACTACAGGGTTTACTCTACCTGTATAGACTGATTATACCAGCATGTGGGTTTCCTCCCCTCCTTTTTGGCAATGGAGGGGAAAGGTGCTGAAAGATTTTGGCTGTCGTACAAGTCTTGATATATTTAATCTGTGCTATGTGGGTACGAAAATGGAGAACACTAGTATGAGTATGAAGTAGTATCCCTGTGACAAAATTATTTTTAGCTTGCCTATGCTTCAATGTGGAACTACTGCATGTTGTATACCTATGAAGAAGTCGTGTCAGAGGGCAGCAGGGAGAAAAGCTGTCCCTTTACCTCCTCCCCAGCTGCTGAGCTCTGGTCGTGCTACACTTTGTGGCAAGGAGGCAGGAGAGACCTCATAGCTCAGAGGACACATTTTTCAGGTCTTTTTAACATGGTTGACCCAGCAGATCTGAGGCTCTCTGATCTTGCTCCACTACAATAACAGATTTACTCAGGAGCCCTTTGGCATGTTAACTTCAGGAGGAGGGACATCCAGCATTGTTCTTGGCCGACTCATGGTCTCTGAGCCATGGAGAAAGTTGTGGCCTCTAGACAGTCGGTGCATGGTCCTACAGCCATGACATTCGATATCTTAATCTTGTGAATCTGCATGCCAAAATACAATGCTATTTGTACCTGCCATTTTATTTTAAGGAGTACCATTTATGTGAAGATAGTGGAGCCTACAGGTTGTTATTTACATTGCACGTAGACCAAGGCAACTGTAAGTTAGATATTTTATGTTCAGTTACCCTACTAATGCTTAATTCAGTAAGATTTATTCAAAGGATTTCTCATTCACTGGTAGTGGGGCATAGTTCAGATGGGGCATCAACCCTTTGATGTATCTGTGAGAAGGGAGAGGTCTGGAGAACAAATGACTTCCTTGTTACTCTGCTAAAAGATCTTGAGGGCTTTACAATGCCTGCTGGCTCCTGGGGCTTTTGCTCTGTTTTCAGGGAGAGGCTGGGTAGGCTGTTGCTCTTAAGTGGTACTTTTGTGAGAAATCTTTATGAAAACAGAGAGGAGTGTTCCTAATTCTACCACTTACTGTGTTAAGTGCTCACTAATGTGCAAGATGCTTATGATCTAGTCTATGCCAAAAAAACCACCCCTAGTCTTTCATGCAATTGTTAAGATGTGCTCTAGGTAAACAGTTTGCACTTTCTTGTAACTTTGCATTTCAGCTCAAATTTCTCATTTTTGGTCTCAACCCAAGGGAGACAGAGTTAAAGGGTCATATTTTTTGATACAGATTTCTAGACTGAGAATTTAACTCTGTGCAATGTTACTGTGATGTAATTTCTGTGTTAAAGAAGACCTATCTTTTTAAGGAGTAAAGGCTTAAGTTGTTAATGACATTGAGATGAAGTCAAATATATATGATTACTTATAGTAGTAACCTATGTGCGAATATATGTATACCATGTTATTCCTAAAGCCTAAGGGGAAAAGATTAAAGGAAAGAAAGTGTCAAGTGGGAATTCCCACTTGTCCAGGTTCCCTTCAGGCCCTGAAGCCCAGAACACAAGCAGAAGGAAGGAGACAGGAGGCAAAAGGCAGGCAGGGTTAAATGACAATTGATCACCCCATCAGTGCTCAAGGACTTTGCTGCCAATAAATGTTGAAACTGAATTCTCTGTGCAGCACTCGCTTGCTGATTGAGAAGCAGGATTGCAGGAGATTTGCTTTTAGTAAAGGAGCGGATGCTGCTGAGGAGAACGGACATGCCATGACTGGCTACATCTATCTATAGCAGAAGCTAAAAACAGCACAGGCAGGTGAGTCCCTGATAGCACAACGTGGGGGAACTGCACTGTCTCAGAGAGCAGCCAGTTACGGCTTGCTGCTTCTTACTGGAAGGTAGAGTCAGCACATGTCTCCAATAGCCCTTTCCTCCCTTGGAAGAATAAAGCTTGGGGATAATCCCTGCAATCTACAGGCAAGAGTTCTTTTCCTTCCAAGTAGTCTTGACCCCCACCAAAAGCCAGCTCCTGTGAAATTATTGTATAAGTAGATGACTTGCAAATGAGACCTAGCTGGCTCTGGTGCATTAAGTAAAAAGGGGGAAATGCTTGTTCCATTTGTATCATTCCTTTTTTTTTCTCCCTCAAATTCCAAGTATAAACAAAAGTAGATTTTATCTTTTTTTAAATCCCCCTAGAAAAATTATCTTCTTATTTGGACTGTAAAAGGAGCTGGTTGTCTCTGAAAGGACGGAGGTAAAAAATGAACTCATCCAATGGCATTAGTAAGCCTAATGCTGACAAAGGCACTGAATCATTCGTTTTCCTTCTCACAGTGGCACATATAAATCAATAATTATATTTCTTGGCTTGATCTCTAGTGTGATGAAGTAGGAGCAGTATTTGATGCTGTGGGAAATGCACTGTGTTATGGCAACAACTGTAAATTCAAGGAGCATGAACTGCAAACGAAAGGTGACCACAGCTTTTGAAGAATCTGTGCCCAAGTCCTATGGTGTCAGCCTGTCAGTGGTGCAGACACAAGGTCGGATTGACATTGATCCTAAGTAAAATAACAGGGGAAACACTGATAGAGCATTGCATTACAAAAAAAGTTAAAAGAGGATTGATGTATGATTTGGAAAGCTTTCTTGTTAAGCAAAACCGATCTTCATCTTTGCTGAGATGACAAATTTAACAAAAGTAATTGTATATATTTAATAGACCTAGCTTTCTTAAGATATTAGACTTCGTTTTGACCCAAAATTAGTTTTGTACAGCATTAGGCAAGTACATATCAGGTGAAGTAGTTGTGGGGTAACTGAGTGATACCAAGATCATGAATACACACTAACATAGCTGTCATTGTGGAATCACTGAATAGACATGCCCCAGCGGAGCTCTGGACTATTCCCAGTACGCAGACAATGAAACTTGCAGATGACACATGGACAGGAAGAGTGGCCCACTCTCACCATGCAAAGAAACCTGCACTGTCACACAACCTGGGTTTCATCAGTTTTGGCCTAAGAGCAAATTACCACTTGCAGAAGGAGGGTATGAGCTGAGGTAGAAGAGAATATTCTTCCTTAAAAGCAGTTTGCTGTGAATAGGATTGGACACCTTAGTGGACAAGCACCTGAATTTGCAATCTTGATATACCAGAGCAAAGAGGACTTATGCAAGTAAGTAACGTGACACGGAACAGGATCTCTGTATGATGTACTGTATATAGCACACTGAAATAGGATGTGTAGCTCTGTTCATAAGGTTTTAAAAGCACGCTGAAAAGCTAGTGATGTAGAAAAAGCATGTAAATTATTTGAGAGATAAAAGAAAATGTCCGAGAGTGAACCACTTCAAGAACTTGGTTTGTATCTCAACACGCAATCAAAGGGTGATTTGATCAAAACACGTAATCCCTTCCTTCACCGTGAGGGCGTATTGATGTTTTTCAGGGAAAAGCAGCAAGAATGAATTGTTATTAGTTAGAAAGGGGTGTATTTCTTTGATTTTGCTTAGCAGCGCTCATGACCTATTGCAGCAAACTCCTGCAGGAAGTAATGGAAGATCTGGCCAGGGAGCATCAATTATGAGCTGCCCAGTAAAGCCATGGGAGTGAGGTGTAACAGCAGGGCAGGCAGGGGCAGTGACCCCACTGACAAGGGGCGCAGTCCCACAGTAGGGTGAGTGTAACCAGGTTTGTCCAACATATCACTGGACAAGTCCAAAGTGATGAATCAGGTCTGAGGTCAAGCTTGGAAGCCAAGACAGCAAGTCTGTATCATTGGTACATGCTGGACACAGTGGAGCTGCCATGTGTAGCTCAGGCAGAGATCAAGGGCAACAGGGCAAGTGTCTCATCTTACAGGCATCTCTTGAGAGAAGAGAGGTGACCCACGACCAAGGCTTCTTACAGTTATGATTCAGGACTGGACAGCTGCACTACAGATCCGCCTGGAGACAAAGCAGCCAAACCCCAAGGAGCTGGAGGAGGACAGACTTGGTCCCCCCACATATCTTTGCATCTTGATGGCTTCACATCTAGGCTAGGTATGTATTTTATGCCATCTATGTTTGATTCCAAAAGCATAAATTTGCTACAGCTTATTCTATACTGAAAAATTGACTGAATGATGTAAGAATTCTGAAATTACGGTCTACAGCTGAATGCACGAGCAAGTTGTAGAAGTTACATTCATTTAAGTTGTGGGAGGTAACAATTCGACACTGGAGAAGTTGATCATATAACATTTAGGGAAGAAGAACCATTGTATCTGGCTTTTCTTGCTTACTCATGCAAGCAGCTAGTCCAGTAATTCCAGGAATTTCCACCTCTTAGTCTTTAATTGCACTGAAGTATTTACATTAATATCCTGTTAGAATCCAAAATGTTAGGCTTTTCTGATTCTAAGGCCAGTAGTTCACTGCCATTTCTTGGTTTGTGTTATCCCTTCCTGCTCCATTGTTTTCATTAGCTTTGTTCTCACGGACTACAGCACCCGAGGCACTTGATTCTTCCTCCCAGTATTCTGGCCACCTCATGGCTGTCCTGATATCCTGGCAAGCATCTCCCTTCAGCCTCTGCTGCAGAGAAGCCCACTGCCCCCAGAGCCTCTCACACTGTGCAAATGAACTCTCCACACCACAGAGTGTGTGTCTTTCAGGCTGGCTTCAGGCAGTGTTTATTCAGCCCATCAGGAATGCTCCAGGCTGTTGGGTCTTTGCTCTTGATGGACTCAGCTGCATCATGCAATATGGTCTCTGAGCCAAGGCTTGGGCTACTCCAGCATCCCTTAAATGATACGAACAGGCCTTGGCCAGAGAGGCAGAAGTGACCACACTTGAACACCAGGATATTTACGGCTGTAACCTTTTCTAATAAAAACACACTTCAGTTGCATTTTTGTGTGCAAAAGGCAGAAGACTTCTTGTACAAGAGACATTGAATCAGCCACTTCAATGAGGTTCTAGTCACCCTACCTCTTACCTGCTTGAAGCTAAGGAATGCCTTTATGATTACAGCAGAAATATTCTGTTCTCATCATGATGAGAAGTCTGCAAGGTACCATAGAAATTAACAGGCTTTTTGCAATGTATATTTATTTGGTGCATTTTTTTTTAACTGATGCAGTGTAATTCCACCTTTAAGTATAAGGATAGAGTACTGAAAATAAGAATCTAATAATCCGTAAAAAAACCAGACAGTGCTGCAGCTCCTAAAATCTTTCTTCTCTCTAGTGATGGTAGGGTGGATGAAAATCACCCTCTCCTGTCCTTGATCTCCACAATGTCCTGGGTATGGTGAAATGGACAAGTTCCAAAACACACAAAGCTGTTAACCCTAATTGTTGTACAGTTTCAGATGCAATGATTGCATAAATCTTTGGCTCTTTTCCCAGGCATTGATCCTGTTCTCCAAAAAGCCTATTCCAGAATAGGAGAGGGGTTTTTCAAGTTCACTGAGATCATATGAGATTTTTCTTGTAATATTTTTACACACTGAGATGACAAGGTTTGCTTAAAACTTTCAGCACTCCAGATGTGGTCTCAGCTTCAGCCGTTTGGCTGCTGCAACTCAAGAAATTTTTAATTGATTTTTTTCTGGAGGTCATTCATCCGCTTATGTTGCATACGGTAAATCCTTGTAAATATTTTTAGCAAACTAAGTAGTTTATGAGAGGTTCTGTTCAAAATAGGCAACAATAAAATTGTTCCAGACTTAGCTGTGACACAGCAGTACAGCAGGGCAGAAAGTGTTTGCAGAGTTTGAATGATGTGACTTACAGTCATAGAATCACAGAATGGTTAGGATTGGAAGGGAGCTTAAAGACCATCTAGTTCCAACACCTCTGCCATGGCAGGGACACCTTCCACTAGACACCTTTGACTGCTCAAAGCCCTGTCCAGCCTGTCCTTGGACACTGCCAGGGATGAGGCAGCCACAATTTGCCTGGGCAACCTGCTCCAGTGCCTCATCACTTTCAAAGTAAGGAACTTCTTCCTTACATCTAATCTAAATCTCCCTTCTTTCAGTTTAAAACCATTCCCCCTTGTCTTATGACTTCATGCTGTTGTAAAAAGTCCCTCTCCAGCTTTCTCGTAGGCCTCAATTAGGTAGGGGAAGGGTGCCATAAGGTCTCCCTGGAGTTTTCTCCAAGCTGATCAAGCCCAACCCTATCAGCCTGTCTTTCCAGAAGAGGTGCTCTAGCCCACTGATTAACTTTGTGGTCCTTCTCTGGACTTGCTCAAGCAGGTCCATGTCCCTGTAGTGCTGGGGGACCCAGAGCTGAATGCAGTTCTGCACGTGGGGTCTTACCAGAGCACAGCAGAGCAGCAGGATTGCCTCCTTTGATACGGTGGCCACAGTCTGTCTGATGCATACCAGGACATGGCTACCTTTCTGGGCTGCTGGGTCATGTTGAGCTTCCTGTGAAGACAGAGGCTATAACATCTCATTCAATTTGGTAATGGTGAAACAGATGGCAAGCAATCTGCTTTTTTTTTTTTGGAAGTTTTGGCTCGTGCTGTTTAGTTCTTATATTTTTCCTTTAGTGCCATTCTGATGATCAGGGACGGCTCCTCTGTACTGTTCAAAACCTTGCTGATGCTCTCCGGCAATACATTAATACCTTGGCTTTTGAATGCATTTCAAAATAGTTGTTTACATTAATGTTCATAACACGAGGAGAACTACAGAACTACAATTTAGTTCAGAATTGCACCAAATAAACAAAAAACCACCCCAAAATTGGATGATACATTATTACTGAGGTCCGTAACAAATTACCATGCACCACAGTGATGAAAACTGTAAAGGTTATGTGATCTTTGTTCTAATATTCTTGAGTGAAACAGAGAAAATCAGGACTGCTCAAGAGTTGCAATCTTTACCATAGAGGATGAATTCTGTTAAGTACTTAACATGGCTCTGCCAAGATGCTTTATTTATAAATAGCACTGATCTGTGAAAAAAATCTATCATTAGTTACTTCATTTGCCATTTGGGCAGCTAATGGAGACAAACTACACAATTTGTCATTTCTTTTCATGTCCAGAGTGGGTGCGCCAAGGAAATACCCAGGATGCTGAATGTAACATTTGCATAACAGGCAAAAATGTCTTACGGTGCAAAATCATATTTACTCTGTATTACTAGTACAGTTCTGAAACAGGACTCTGAAAAGGTAAACAGCACAGCTGAATTAATGCATGCAAAGTAATTTGCATTGGTAGAGTTACTAGTTTTGTACTTTTCCCATTACTATTATTCTTTACTTTGAGGTAACGATATTTTAGACATACTAAATTAGTGATGTCTTAATTTTTATTACATAATGGACATTTCATGCTTTAAGGGTCAAGCTCTAACTTTATTTAGGCCAATAGCAACCCTTTTCAGCTAAACCAATCTAACAAGACTGTCATGAAGATTTAATAGCAGGCACTATATGCCAGTGAAATAAGGCAAAACATCACTGAGAGTCTATCCAAATTGTCTTTGTGACCTCTGTCATCTAAAATATATCCAATTTACCAAAATACAGTCTAGTAATACAAAAGCAGCTGTAAAAGAACTGCATGATTTCCTCTGTATTAGATTGCATTAGATGATTTCTTTTTTGCATTAAACTAGTGAAATATTAAAAGTATGTTGATGCCCTCATTACTACTAAAACGCCACTTGACCAGAGTCAGCAGTCAGCAAGGCTTTGTTACTTACACTACTTTTTGAGCATGTGAAAAATCTGCCACAATGCATAATGCCATGGATGTGCAGCATCTCCTATCTTACTATACTTACAGGCAGGGGATCGACAAAGTGGCAGGGATGTTACCTCAGCATTGTGTCTAATACTCTGGACCATCTGTAAAAGGTGAAAAATAAGGGCATGGCTCAGTTGATGGGTAGCATCATTTGCATAGGCAGGCCTTTTAGCTCCTCCCCCTTTGTTTCAAATTCAGTTTGCCTTTACTCTATGATAGTCAAGTTTTATCTCATCTTCTCTGCTCTGTGGAGTGTTTCTTCTTCCAGTGACATCACTGCATTAAACAGTGGACAAACACCCTGAACTTTGTAAAAGGACCTACAAGGACCTAAAGAGCTTTTTGGACTGTGTTCTGAATAACTCCGGTATCTGGTATCCAGAATGAAAGATAAAATCAAAATTACTATTAATTAGCCAGTTAATGAATAACAAAAATAGACATCATGCCTTTCTGTTTGCAGCCTCCTTTACATCCAAAGTCTGAATGAAATAAAAAACCAGAAAGAATCCAGAGAATAATTTGCCAAACCCATAATCAGCATGGTTTCATGACAGGGGTAAAGGTCAGAATGTGCTAAAGTAACTTGTAAAATGGAGGTTTCTGGAGCTTCTCCTTAGTGCTGGAAAATCACTGTTAGACCATTAGATCTCACTGTACAACAGACTTCAATAAAAGGTAACTCCTGGTGAAACTTATGTGTGCTTGAAGGTCTGACAGAATAGATGAACTGTGGATATAGGCTTAAATTCTGTGCTTTTTCCCTAGCAGGTTCTCAAGTGGATTAATTAACTGGTTTATTAAATATATTGTCACCTTATATTTTGGAATTATTTTTTTCCTAGCTTTTTTTTCATGTACATATGAAATACATTATCCTAGCTTGTTATTTTACTATCAAACAATGAAAACTTATTAAGAAAAGAAGCATTGTATTTGTATTGCTATTTTTGCAGGGGTTGCTGAGGCTAATAAAATTTATTTAAACTATTCTAATACTTCACGGAAGTTGCAGTGACAATTTTGAACTAGCATTTTCTGCACAGAGAATTCTACTGTCAATACATAAAATCCTAACAGAATCCAGTTTGTAATTTCTTGGGAGTAAGCCAGCCTTAACATAATGTAACAGGACTAACACAACTGGAGTCAGAGGAGTTAACATATTATTGGAATTGATTTTAGAAATGAGATCAGAGTCCTGCAACCCTCATTCTTATATAAAAACCCAAACAAACAAATCACCAACAAAACATATCACATATTTTTCTCAAAGATTGATGAAAGAGTCAAGACAAGATTTTACTCTCAGCACCATGACTGTAAAGCCATTCTTTTAGTTATTATCTTGCAGTAGAATTCCCTTCACTATCTTGTGTAGAGGGTAAAAAGGTGCCTGTACTTCAAAGTGCAATTCTTCCATCCTGCTTTAGCATGTAATGGGATGCATTTGAGGTGTCTATCCCTTGTCACTGGCACTAGAAGTAGTCCAAAGAACTAGCTTACTACGGGTAATATTAGCCAAAATGAGTCCTAGCTGTATTTTACAGCAGTGAAAGTGGGAGGTGAATTGGGGGTAATTGATTACAATAAAAATAATGCTTCTACAGGATTATTTCTGGTATTTTTGTCTTTTATATCTGGTGATAGTCCTGCATTTACATCTAGTTTATAGCACTGTAAATCAGTTATATCTAATTTACTTTATATCAAACTTTGTGTCTTCAGCTGTATTACCCAGGCAAGAAATAAATACAACTGCAGATTTTAAATGGGATTGCAGCTATTTGTCCTCAAAACAGGAGGGAAACTTTTACAATCTGAGTAACTCATAAAAGTAAAGGAATCTTTTTACCTATGAAATGTTGTTCATTAATAACATATCAATAAACAACTTCATCACTGTCTGCCTCAGAACTAGTTCATTATAAATGTGATAGGCTGTAAAACTAGATTTACTTTTTGATTGTGCTTTCAAATGTAGTATATTACCTTCAAAGCCAGCTCAGATTTTCTCAGATTCTCTTGAGGCTATGTGAATAAAGAAGAGTATCAAAGAGTAAAGAGAATAAACAAGCAAATTAGAAGAATTTAAAATGCCATCAGTAATGGAGGGGGTTGATGGTATGAGTGACAAAGGCTAAGGAACTTAAAAAAACATTGCTGTCCCAAATGTTTTATGTTGAAACACAAGAGGGATGTGGACCTGCTCGAATGAGTCCAGAGGAGGCCTAAGAAGATGTCATGGGTTCAGCAGTAGCAGTCATTTTTCTCCTTCTTAGTAGCTGGTGCAGCACTGTGTTTTTGACTTGTGG